>BGZK01001424.1:0-155234 GCA_005406025.1 Eumeta japonica
CAAGGAGTACAAGAGAAAATTGAATTATCATAAAATCGCGAAGCCCTCTGTGATGTTTTCTTTAGAAAATGTAAAAGTCAGTGCATTAGAGGCATGCGACAACCGCCCCGTCCGCCGCCCTCGGCTCTTACACTACTCATGAATATTTGAGTGGCGCTGTGTTCCTGCCGCCCGCCCAAAGTGGCGCGAATGTGCTCTCTAGACATCGCGGATACGGCATGTCTCAACTTACACCGCAGTTATCTCTCCTTACCTATCCCGTTTCCTTTGTATATTCATTGAACATTTATTTAGTGCTCATGTTGTCTGAACTGGCACGTGTTGCCCTCTTTGTGTTTGTAGAACGAAAAACGGTACGTAAGTTGAGAGTATAATTTTTTGGTGTCATAAAAAACATGACAACGTGCATGTTGAAAATATACACAAATAAAGCAATGGGTTCTTAAATAACTTGATAAAAAAATATTAATAATGTAAGAGGAGTAAAAAATACTTTTCATTCCATATTTACTTTGTCAGAATATACTACATTGAACGCATATGGTTTACCTTATATTAAAATAAATAAAACATATCTCATTCTACATATATACGCCTGATAGTGATAGTGATACACGTTTTAAGTCAATGTACTAGTTTTGTCTTTTATGTTCTTTCTACGAGTATTTTCCAATTAAATTAGAACCTCCTAAAGTAGACGTTTAAGACTATAATATAATAAATAATATAATGTAATATAATATTATAAACACTATAATATAATAAATACTATGATATAATAAAATGCGCCTAAGCTTTGAAAGGATAGCGCTAGTGACGCCAATTTAGTACCTAGTGCCTAAACCTACTAAATACAGAAACATCATCTAAGAAATTCTTAACAAATTAAAGACGATTTTAAGATGAGCAAGTTCTCTTATGTACCACAGCTTAGGTAAGTATAACTGCTGTATATGGTCCGATTTAAGGATTTAGATTTTAAAGTTTTAAAAGAAGCTTTATACTCGGTACATGTAATGTACATGATATATCATCAGATCATCAATCTTGACGCTTAGGCGAATAGTACCTCTGCAGTATCGGGACAAAAGATTTGATATTAAATATTTAAGGTAAACTACTAATGGTGTACTAATAGATATAGCATTGCTCAAATGTCAACAGATTTTCAATCCTCCTTGCTTAGGCAAACAGCACCCATAAGGGTACTTGAGTTTCAACTTCTCTAGCATGATGCATAAGGTATAACGTATCATGCTCGAGGAGTTGAAACTCAAGGTGAAGGTTGCGTTTATTATTATGCTTCTCCAATTTTCATTTATAAATAATAAGTATAAGAGTCAAAACATATCCAAAGGATTTGACCTTTTCAGGTCGTAATAACCTGCTCGTGCCACTCCAACATCTTATTTGTTTCGTTAAGTTTTTCGTCAAGCTTAAGTTCTCGTTAAGTTTTTCTTCAAGCCTTTGACTACAGTAGTGAGAGCGTCGGTCTTTTCTGATAAAACATTCCGTAACCTTCCGCCAAAATCGTGAAGACGTCCCGTAAAGGCGTAAATTTGAAAAAAAGGATCTGTTTAAGTAATGCTTATCGTTTTTTATTTCATAAAATACGTTTTGTGGAACTAGTAAGTGCTATAGTGCAATGAGGCAACGATACCTTTGTGTACACGGAGTACAATATAGGTAGGAGTGCAGAACCTTGATTTAATATATTTTTAAAATTTAATTAAAAAAAACCATTGTTTTAAAATTTAAGAAATTGTTATAGGATAAAACTAATTCATAGCGAAACTAATTTTTGAGACTGCTCGAAATGCTCGACTGCTTTGAAATTTATTTGTCCAACCGAGATCGAATTGTCAGAAAACTCTGACAATGAGCAAATCAGATAAATCTTTTACATCGTACAAGTACGATCTAAATTTGTTGAATCGTTGAAAAGTTAGAGATGGCTTATACACACTCGCACGCTTTCACTCGCTCGGACAGAATGTGTGAGCGCCTGGACACATACATCATTGTGAAAATTTCTGAAATAACTTCATATAACGTTAAAACGTCCTTATACGATGAAAGCACAACTTACGAAAATAGAGATAAATACAGCTTTTGCGATCTCTTTGAAAGCTTTCAGATTTTTAGTGAGAAATCAAAAGGATGTTATCCAAAAGAAGAAGAAAAGGTTGTGCTTCACACCTGTATCGTTATTTTGCATGCAATAAGTAGCACAAGAAAAATACGATATATAAAATAAACAGTCTCATATGAAACACGCATTAAGGTATTAAGGACTTCGCCTATAAACAGTGAAAAGGTGTCCCCGAGCGGCGATGAATGTGTTATGAGATGACAAAGGTCGGCTTAGGCGACCGATACGTTTTGATCTTGTTTATTTGTGTATAGTTATTAACTATGCTTTGAAAGGGTCGTAAGTTATTGTATGATGTTGAAGGATTTCATGTTTGTGATTTTACGGTGTTCTGTGTCCTGTTCTGCACTTGAGATATTTAAAGCTAGAGGAATTATTTAGTAAAAACATAGTTTATTACTACAATGGCAGTACTATTTATATATATATATATATATATATATATATATATATAAATATATGCTCATACTAGAGAAGACAAGCCAAGGTAAAAATTATCCTTTTGTTCCATATAACACGTATTAAGGGCTAGATGAAGGAACTAAAACCCACGATCATTAATTTATTTAGAATTCCCTATCTATCTCTTTTAAATCTCTATGGATGCACATAAATTAGCAAATGGCTTTATAATTTAGGGTAGATTTTTATCTGATGTAAGGAAAAAATTATAATTCGTTATCAATAGAGCTGTCTGCTCTATTTTCGTTACCTCTTATTTCGATTTTTGATGACTTTCATTAATGGTATAAACTCAACATTAGGTTTCTATATTTTTCCATCAATAGTCTTAACATAATCTGGCAAGTAATTTTAATTGTTTTTTTTTAAGCGATACCGGCTGTATGCATTTCTAAGTTTCTTTTATAAATGGCTTTTGGGAAAAGGTTAATGATACGCAATTTGACATTGAAAAGGTTAAATAAATATATCCTCTTCCAAATCTGGTACAAACATAATACGTTTATACAAAATATGTAGAAGTCGAATGTGTACCGATGCCGATTTAATTACGATTGAAATTTTGTTTCTTGGTTTTCTCCATTCTTGAATTCGTTCCCGATCTTGGTTTAGATTAGTTTAAAAAGTTTAATAGGTCATAATTAATTATTCAACAGTTTCCCAGTGTGTTATTCTGTACACTAAGAAATATCTTAACGTTTGCTTTTAACAGTATTTTTATTATATAAAGTGGGACTCAAATAGTATTTTATGTTTACTGATAGATAATTAAAAACCGTCTTAATAATGCTTTTAAATATTCAATGGCAAGTTTCCTCAGGTCGTCAGTCCACCTTGTGAAGGACCATCCAATGCTACATCGCTGCTCTCTTGGTCGCGATTGACGAACATTCCTTCCCCTAGCAGTTCTACGAGTGACGTGGCCATGTCACTACACCATGTAACCATGTCATTACACCTTGCTAATTCTACAAACTATCATGTCAGTTACTATGGTTATTTTGCGGATTTACTTGCTCCGAATTTTATCTGTAAGACATCTCCGAGCTAGCTAGTTCTATCATATTTATAAGACCAACAAACTGTGTTGGTTGATGTCTGGCAGACGTATATCATCAGGAATAACACAAATTGTTCAAAATGGAAACAAGTTATTAAAATAATTAAATTTAAATAAAATGTGATGAAAATTTATCTTATGTTCGTATATAAAAAAAGCTTTTCCCCGTGAAATATAAAACGTGAGTATTGAGTCGAAAGGGTATTTTCTTCTAAGTAAACTGACTACACCTGATTTATTTTTACTTAGAACCGAGCCTAAAAGCATCTGTTTATTTAAATAGGTTTTTGAAGGCGGTTTTTATATTTTTTCAATTATGTACTGCGGTACATAGCTTCAAAAAACAATGCGTTGTTACATGGATCAGCCCAACCGAATCAAACTCCTTATTTGACAGTCTCTTTCAAGTAAAAAAAGGATTCGTCGGTAACTTTGATTTTGATACTTTTATCTAAATTTCACAATTTTTTATCCTCTCTTAGCGTACGATTTAACACATTATACATTTCAGCGGCGTACCATATATAGTGATCTTGTAAAAGTAAATTGTTTTGTAAAAGCTGTAAAATCATTTCCGCTGATTTTGGAAAAGTTAATTTTGGTTATAAAAGGTTTTTAGTCTTTTAAAAAATATTGTTAATACTTATATAATACGTAATTATTAATACAGTATTACGTGTACCTTGGTACATTGGATAGACATTAATTGGATCTCTTATACTTACAGTTAAATGTTGCAATAAATTTCTGTAACAAAATTGATAGCTTCTTTTGAACTACAAATTTAATATTGTAATATAATATTGTAACTTGTAACTGCCACAAAATATATATTGCCTCAGCTCTTGAAATCTAAGTTCCTTAACGTCATGTTACTTTAACATTTACTATGATTACATTGCAAAATAATAACAGAAATTCCTCACGTTTGGAAAATTTAGAAGTTGGGATTGGAAAGTATTACTTAAAATCAAATGAAAAGAAATTTAGATGAAATTATTTTGTGATTGAAATCTTCGTGACATACTGTATTCAAGTTATTAAACTGCATTAGCGATAGCATCCATGCGCGGAGACATCCCCCCCTATTCCGGGGCGTGTTTCACGTGACGCGATCTGCACTAAAAGTAATACAAGTCACAGAAGTATTGCATCGCTAGGGGGCGTCACTCCCCTCGTGAGCTACCCTGGTGCGCCACGAATCGGCGTCAATGTCCTGTTGTCGCATCGCCAGACCGTATGAGACAAGCTCATCCGGCGTCGAAACAACAGAACATTGTATACGTACACATTTCACGGACTACGAAAGGTTTCATAAAGTGCGATTGGTAGATAAACAAATACAATTTGACACAAAAATGCAATTATAATATCTTAAGTACTTGGTTTTCGAAAAAAAAAACAGAAAAACAAAATGATGAAGAAAATTTTTGACAATTTTTTCAGTTTGCAATTTTTTTTCTAATGTAAGATGATAAATTTCTATCAACGTAATAATTGTACAAGCGTTCAATTCTACAATAAATTTTCCGGCTCTTCATATATAGCTACTTATGTGTATAGAGGTAATCATATTATTTTGTGCTTACAAGATATATTATACACTTCAATGTGTTTTTGAGAAACTTAAAGAAATAATTAAATAGGTTAAAATATCTATAAGATATTAAAAATTTACATATTGAACGTATATGACATTCACACAAACATGTTGACGACAATAGTCAGTGTGGCTTCCTAAATGCTGAAATGTGATGAAATGAAATCTGATGAAAATAGATTTCTGAAATTTGGACTGAAAATAATAATTCTCCGAAGTTCTATTTTTCCGAAACGAACAATATTGAAAATTGTTAGATAATTTTAGAAGTCAAAAAATCAATATTTTAGTTATTAAGAAATAATTATTTAACTTCCTAATGTTTCCTAACGAATAGTAAGAAATTTTTATGTTTCTGTAAAAACTGAAACTGAACTTTAACATCGGAACGTATTCCAAGATAAGCAATTGCTTTCATAGGTAAACACGAATGGGAAAAATCCCGGAAAATTCATTACACACGGAAATAGAATAACTCGAAAATTCTTATTGAGAATTGAAACTAAAGCAATTTCGACCAAACACGGCTTTCCTTGCCGGCGACCGAACACGAAATATGAGGGTCGCGTCGACATTATTTATAACTTCCGATAAAATTTATTGAAGGCAAATTTTTATGGAGAGAAAATATACACTTTTACGTCCGCGTCTTATTTTCTTCGCGACATTAAGCCATAAACCGGTTTTATTCGTACGACACGGAAATGTAGGTCACGGGATTGGCCACCTCGAGTTAAACGGAAAGTGCCCGCCACTTTCGCTAACAAGGAACATCTTCAAACGATTTATGATAATGAACAGGAAAAAGGAGGAGGGAGGGAGGAGGGTTCAAATAAAACGCGATACCGCCGCGCGCCCGACGCAGATTATGTTAAACGGAATGTAAACTAATTATCTAGATCGCAAAAAGCGAAACAAAGAGTCGGCGCTCATCTGCGCGGCCGCCGCGAATTATCCGCAATCCCACATAAACAAACAGCCTCCGCCCGCGCCGGTTGTGCGCACCCGCACGCGGCCGGCTGCCGGTTTGCGCTGCGATATTTTTAGATCAACGCTTTGTAAGTATTTCACAGCCCCTTCGCTCGGACGATTACAAAGATAATAAATGGGATAAGCGAGATTTATTAGCGTTCATTAAATATAAAATGATAAACAACGTAACTTGCTACAATTTGTGTGCGTTACTGGAGTTTAACGCTTGTTTTAATTGGTTTCAGTAACTTCTCCGTTTTAAAGCTCTATTTTGAATAGTTAATAAATGTTCAAATAAATAATTATTACTGTGATATTATGAATTCACATCTATTCCCCAGAAGAGTAGGCAGAGACAGAATTGTACATAATACGATCTAAGCTCGTCGATTTCCAATGTTTAAAAATTTGACTTTTTTCGTATATCACCGACTTTTAGGACTATCTTTGTCAACATTTTCATCGCAAGATGGCCAAAACAACGCAACATACCTTTTTATAATCTAATCACTGCATAGTCTTTAAGCGACGTTTTTCTCTAACATCACTGTTCCTACATATATCTTTCAAAGATAGTACACATATTACGCAAAAGATCACATGTCCACCGCATTGATTCTATTTCAAATTTTTTTCCATATTCACTCTACTTTTAATTTCACTATCATGTTGCCATCATTAGTAAATGGACTCCCCAAATATACATCTCTTTCGCTTGTTTGACAATCTCACTTTCTATGTATATCGCATTCTGTCGTGCTTTCGCTACTTTCAAATACCATAAGCTAATTGTCACTGATATTTACTTTCGTACCTTTTTTCTTAACAGAATCATTCATTTTAGATGCCATCTCCCGCAACTCGCATGCTGACAGTGTAAAAATTGCTTGGTCGTCGGCAAACTGGAAACGTTTGACAGACTGCTGATCTATAATTTGTCCACAATCATACTCCTCCAAATTATATAGACAACTATAAATAAATAGATTCAATAGCCAAGGTAAAGCTACATGTTCCTGTCTGATACCCTTGCGGATATAAAACGGGATAGGGTTCTCCATAGATCACTTCTTTTTACTTTATCACAAGCTTTTTCCAAATCTAAGTAAATACAAAAGACCTTTTGGCCCGTGGCCTAAAATTTATCCAGCTCAGAGAAAAATTTGGTCCGTACATATTATTTTTTTCGAAAACCCTCTTGTACATCCCAGATCTTATTTTCAGTTTCATTAACAAACCTTTCAACAATTATTCCGGCATACAGTTTGGCGACACTGAAAAGGCTTATAGTGCGATAATTTGTGCAAACCTGCCGCGAGCCTTTGCCTTTGAAGAAGGGTACAACGATGGCATTGCCTTAGATACCATACGACTTTTTCGTTTTTATTAAAGAGCTGGTACATCAGGCTTGCCACTACAGACCCACTGCCCTTCAGCATATCTTACCAGTCTCTATCCAACTTCCTTCTTGTGCTTTCATAATTTCATCCATCGTAGTTTTATTTTCAGTTTCATCATCATTCATATATTTCGTTTCAGTTTCATTATCATCTGCAACTGTATTTTTACATGCAAAAGTATGTGAGCAGCTTAGCGTTTTACTATTCAAAGAATTTTTGAAATTGCTCCAGTCGTTCCAGAGATTGTCTCCTACGTACAAACACACGAATTATTCCCTCTTTGTGATATCAGTGCAGACACTCGACAGCTTGGAACAATCATGTGAGAATTTTAACATAACGTATAGGGACCTTACGTTCGTTTTCTCGTCGGTGCAGCTTTGAGAAATGAAATTCCCTAGCTCGTATCTACTGCCTGTTCAATTATTCATCTCATTAGAGAAGTTTGTCTGAAGAGCGTGCGACACTCGGCAAATGCACGGCCGATGGCCTAGTTTACGACGAATTTGCCTTACCAGTGAAAGCTACCGCGATCGAGCAAAAGCTCTCCTATTTCAACCAAAAATATTTAACACTGGTTGTATCCACGGCTCCATTCGCGTCGACTGTAGAATTACTGTTTAAACTTTTTTTAAATAAATTAAGTATTTACGTAAATAATAACGAGATAAATAATAAGACGAACGCTTTTCATTTAAAAAATACTTTTAAATATTTTAAGTATACTGTGAATTTTTTTTTGTTTCTTAACTTGAAATAATATATTCTATTTGTATCAAGCCCTCTTTTATTTACATATTTACATTTCCCTTTTTTAATGGGCACAAGTCGGTTCTTCGACATCAAAAGCTGGTTATTATTTCAAAGTCAAAAACGTCTACGGATCATCCTTAGAAGATAAACACAGGCTATCAGACATTTTTTTTGTGTCTTTTTAAGATGTACAATTGTAGGGTTGGGAGAAAAGATTTTTCATGTATTACAAGAAAAAGTTGCATTAAAATCTCTTTGGTTGTGCTGTTTGTATTTGGCTACTTTCGATACCTTTAAATAGATGACACTTTAAAAAAAGAAAAATAAAAAGTAAAAACGGTGTCCTTCCATTTCTCTATTTATTGTTTTTTGTGCACCAAAATACACTCATTAGATTCAATAATCTAACGTAGGAATTCGATACAATTTTAAATTTTATTACAAGAAAGTGAAAATGAGGCATGAGCCGCGAAAAAAAATTTAAGGGTTTATGGACTTCATGCAGTATCGGTAAGAGCAGCACAAAACTGGTTCAAGCGTTTTCAGTCCGGTAATTTTGATGTCAAAGATGAACTTAGCTCTGGTTGACTTGTTACGAATATAATTGGAAAAAGTAGAGCAAGATCAGCATATTAGTTCTTCCGACGTAGCTGAAGAGCTAGGAAATGACCACAAAATAGTTTTGACCTATTTGAAAAAAGTTAAATGAACAAAAAAGCTCGATACTTGAGTCTCACACGAGCTCAGTGAAATAAATCTAATGAATCGTGTACTCATTTGTGATTTTCCATTGAAACGTAATAAAATCGAACCGTTTTTAGTAGAAAAAAACGACCAGTATTGATTTACAGAAAAAGTCTGATTTTTCACTGTGATAATGCCAGACCACACGCATCTTTAACCACTCAGTAAATATAGAGAATTTATATAGCTCTGAACTTGTACACTCAGATATTCACCTGTGTCGGTCTCTTCAGAATTCTTTAGGTAGTATTAGGTTACATCAAGAGAGGACTGTTACAACTACTTGTCCTAGTTTTTGGATTAGAAGTCCTAAAACTTCAACAGTATTGGGCTTATGACACTACCTACAAAATGGCAAAAGATTTTGAACAAAGTAGCATGTATATAATATAATGAAATATAAATAAAATGTAATGAAAAATTATCTTGAATTTGTATATATAATACGAAAAAACCTTTTGCCGACCCTGTATGTAGTACATTAATTTGTTATATTTGTTATTGGTTACACAGAATAAGCCCTTTAAGCATCCCAGAAACGTTTTTTTTTCTAACATAGTTTGTCACTATTGTCACCGCTTATTTCTTTCTTTACTTTATGCAACAAAATATATCTTATAACTTAGCTAAATTACGGAGATATATATATATATATAAATTGTAAAAATTGGAAATAGCGAATAACTGCAAAAAGCATAAAAAGAACATAAACGGACAGACAGACAGAAAGACAATGAGTTTTATATGTATTGATGGAAACTTTTCGATTTACGTTAAATTATGTTCTCTTTAACAGACTTAATTTGTTCGTTACATTCTGTATATTGTAGAAGATTACATATCAAGATGGCGACAATGTAATTCTTGACATTTTTTCCCAATTAATTCCGAACATTAACAAGTTAATTATAGATATATGTAAACACGACGGTAAATATCATTGATGTATCAATAAATAAATCAATGGTAATTTCAGATAGAAAAATACATATGTTTGTTCCAATTTTTATCGATATAAAACACTTACATAAAAGAATAACATACTTTTTTTATTTATGAACCGAGTGTAATGAAATGTCTTAGCAAGTCTTACCACAGTACATCAGTTAAAATCGCATTCAAATCAATTAAGCCTTTTCTGAGATTAGCGTGCACAAACGCACAGACAAACGAAGAAAAATTCTAAAACTATAATTTGGCTTCGATAACACAAGTACACTGTGTATAATTTGTTTTTTATTTTGAAAAAATATTTAATGTACAGACACTGCTCGAACACGAATCGGTAAAACGGTTGACCATGCAGGCAAACCATAAATATTGTAAATGAGTTTTAGAGATTAAAAATTTCAAACACGTTCAGGCCACCCCAGAAACTTCTTACAACATTCGAGCTTAAAGTTATAAAAATAAAACAGCAGATAGAAAAGATTCAACTCATTATGCTCAAAAGGTCGATTTTATTTCATTTCAAGCTCTCCGAAATAAAAATTATATTTCTAATAAGTTTTGAGCTCTTACAATTAAAAATCTATATGTATTAATAATGCATTTTTTTTTTTCTAGTACGATAAGTTTGGAACGCGTTATTTTATTTTGAGCTGCTTGACTGCGCTGATGGCATTTGATGCAGTTTTTTAAACAGAAAAAGATGACCGCATACCAAACATGTTAGAAAATCAACATTTTGAAAAAAAACCCTTTTACAAATTTTTTATTAACCTTATCTTTCGAACGAACCGACAGATTTTCATACAATTTGCGACAACTCATTTTAACTGTATTTTAAAGAGAACAACTGATAAGATTCTACAATTTATCGGTAGAGTGATTTAAAAATTATTCTAAAAAATATTTTTTAATATTTTCTTTAACGTTCGTTTAAAAAACGAACCGACTTTGATTACTTTAGCAACAATAGACATTGTGTTTTAGTAAAGCAATATACAATACTGTAAAAAAACACTTTTTAAAAAAAATTCTCCGATGATATCTTTTAAAAAACTCAACCGATTTTATGTAGTTTACGGCAATCGATGCATCTGTTTGAGGAAAGGAGCTGATTAGATTTTGGTGTTAATACGTAGAGTAGACTACGAATTATTTCAAAAAAATATTTTTCTAAGAACATTAGTTTTGAGATTCCTCAAAACCTAGTGTCCGAAACTAGTTCTAATTTGAGTGGACTCCTTTTCTGTCGTAATGTGTCACATGTTGAAAACTGCGTTTCGATCCGTTAATCCGTTTTAAAAGTTGCTTTTTGTACTGTTTCAAACACATACACATTCACACGCACTGCGCGCCACGCACACTGCGCACATAATATCGCTATACATCATTGACGAAATCGATATTATAATTTTTATAATATTTTATTTATTGAATAGATGGAAAATAAATTATGTTTGTTCGATATCTCAATCCTCTGGAATATTCACTGAGATTTGTAGTGTAAGATGAAAGCGCTTGGTTACTCTACTGCCTTATTCAGAGTCCTTATTTAAAACATCGTTCAACGGTGTTTAACTAAACACTGTTTACTTCTTAAACAGCTGTTTAGGCATTAAACAATTCAGAATGTCACTTAGACTGCAGTCTAACTAAAACCGTGTTTAAGCGTTATAATGGCAACATTCTGAACAAAAATGTTTTAAAAACTCGAAAATATTTAGTATCTGGCATCCAAGTAATGAAAAGTATGTATTTATATAATTACACACACATATATATATATATATATATATATATATATATATATATATATATATATATAATTTATATTTATTGAAAAATTTGTGAAATTCTTTAATTTCAGATAATTCTTTATCTTGAGGACAAAAACACGACAATCAAATGTTACTTTTCACAATCTACGTCAAATATTCAATAAAACAATCTTTAGACCACTGTTAAACAGCCTTTGCCATAAACGAGTTTAGACGAGGTTTAAACAGTGTTTATAAATTAAACAAGATTTCTGAATAGACTTTTTTGTAAACTCGCGTTGAACTGTTGTCTAAGCACGTTTTAAAGTTAGACTAGCGACTCTGAATAAGAGTGTTAAAATTTAAGACTCTGTCCCTAGGACCGAATAAAAATCGAGAAATATTCATAATTACCTCAATGACATTATTATTCATTGCATATACATGTAATTTGATAATAGGTAGAAATTGAGATATTTTGACCAAAGAGCTGAAAAATGAAATTAGCGCCGCATCGAGCGTGGCTGCGGCCACATTTCCATAATTAACTAGCGTCTAGAAGAGAAAGAAAGAGAGAATCGTTGAAAATGAAATGAAGAGGGCATAACGCTATTTTCTTAAGTGTCGATTTCTGCCAACTACCACCTCCCTAAGCCGCATTAAAGAACTTCATTCTAAAGATTAAAATGAAAGTATTATAGCGCTCGAAATAAAAATTGAGACACATCAATTATTTAATAATATTTATTATTAATATTTAATTATAATTATTATTATCTTGATAGTACCCACCTGGCTATTCAACGAGTGGTAAGCTTTTCGACATGTTTTGATTTACATTAGTAATATTTTTTTCAATATACTTACAGTCACAGTATGGAGGACTGTTAACTTTGATTAGGTATTGGTTGTTGAATACTTTTAAAATCGGTAATATTTTTTTTTGGCAATACTATGTTAAATTAATTACGTAAAGTAGATTTAAAATGTTTTTTGAGAAAAATATTTGTCTTCCATTGCCCGTCGACATGTAGTGATCAATCGTGATTTAGGTATTGGTCAACCATTGATTTTTCTTTTCTCTGTACGATTCTATGTGAAAAATTAGCGATTTTTTTCAATATGAAGCGCTCATGCGATTTGCAATTTCTTATACGGTGGTACAATGTTTAGATTGTCTATAAAGAGATGGCGTTTGGTTTAAAGACACTGGATCGGTCCCTATTCAGAGTTGTCCAGAAATGAAGTTCATTGTCATTCACCTGTTGCACCATAAACTATCAACCAAAATGTGGAATACACTGCGCTCTGTACTTATTCTTAGCTTTAACGTTCAGACGTCGGTCGTGAAAAAATTTACAATCAGTGATTAAATTATTATAGAAGAATACTTTCCGCATTAATAGCACATTTCAAGGGCAGAAATGTGCTATTAATAGATAATTCAATTTCAGGTTTAGAGAACCATAAACCTGATGTCATATGTACGGTTATTCTCCCTGGAGACGTGCCTGCGGACATACATGTATGTATATGTAATATAAAATATAAAAAATTACTATACGTAATAAAAAGAATAAAGTTCATAAGGTTCTTATAGATTTATAAAACTTCTTTTTGTATAATTTCAGAATTTAGGATTACAATTAAGCGTTTTTTTGCTAAAAAAGAGTAAAATTATTTAAAGGACAAATCGCTGTCCAAGATATTTGATTATTAATGAACTTTTGAGTACATTCGTTTCATAAGGTTCTTATAGATTTAAAAAACTTCTTTTTGTATAATTTCAGAATTTAGGTTTATAATTAAGCATTTTCTTTCTAAAAAAGAGTAAAATTATTTAAAGGACAAATCTTTGTCCAAGATATTTGTTATAAAAAAAAAATCGAATTATTTACAGGACAAATATGTATGGATACAGACAATTTCACTTCTTATTGAGCTTTTATATTTTGTAACAGTTTCATATTTGATTATGATCATATATCATTCAATTTGAAAAGATCTATCTTTAACTTTCTTGCTCGTTCGTTTCGAGGAAAACTTCCTTCCAAACGAGTCATAAATTTTTAATACATTACATATTTCAAGCGTATTGTATACTCCATGAAAAAAGATATTGTTGAATTTCAATTTCGACGTATGATCCAGGTCTATCTGATTTTTCCAAGTAAATAACAAAATGAACCAAACATATAGAGCTTAATTATTAACTACGATTACGGTAAATAATTGTTTAATATTAATATTCTTGAGTTTTAGATCACATAATACTATTGCCTATACATATTTGTCAATGTCAAATACATTTGCGTACAAAATGAAAACACACATTGAGGTTAAAATAAGGTGCAATAAAGTCGTGCGCGTTCTCCTGAACGAGTAACAAACTGAAATAAATACAGTGCGAAATCAGCTATTAGAAGCCGAATCAGGACCTATTTGGTATATAAAGTAATCTGAAAGGTAAACAAGGGACTTATTATCGTAAACAATCAAATCATGTTAATTATAATTAATAGTAATGTGAGAGATTTGTGTGACTTGCAAGAAGAGGTACTGAATAGAATTATTTTCTGAGCGGGTTTGGCCTTGTAGTTAGGAATTAGCAAAGTAGATTAACGTATGATTTCTATAGAAAAAAAAATCGAAGAGTTGGCAAGGGGTTTCTAAAATGTCTCGCTGGGGGTATGATGTTATATTAAAGAAGGCCAAGTTTTTATCACCGGAATGTGTGTCTGATAAAACGATTTACGAATACAATAGAATTATGTAGGAACCATACCACGTGGAGCTCTTGTGATCTTCGCTTACTATTTTGAGAAATAAACATGAGTTTGCATCATGTTTTTTTGAGTTAATAATTCATATTAAACGATTTCCATTCAGTACTAAGTTGGTTGTGTAAAAATGTATAAGGGTACATTATATATAAAATGGGTATATATACATTTTTACACATCCGACCTATCGCTTTTTCTTAAGGGCATGGTTGTCACTCATAATAGGATTAAGTGGGCGACTAGTTACCCTCGGCATCAGCGAATGTCACAGGCACTTAACGAAGTGTCCTGTCAGACGATATCACGTCAAATCAAGATAGGGGGCGATTTGCCCCATGCACGAGTTAAGTCAAAGGGATACTTTCATAGGCTTACTAAAATAGGGTGTTCTTTTTATTATATTGTCACTATCTCTTTTATTTTTCCTCCATTTTATTAATTGCATCAATAGCTTTAGTAATATCTAAGTAATTTAGCCATATTGCTAGTTTTTCCTAAGTAATAATTTTTTTAAGCTAATACGACCTAGATAAATATTTCAGTGCGTCAATATAGCAGATTTTAATAGTTGTATTGCAATAATCTCAAATGTTTGTATTGTGTTTCATTGGTAAGCGCGGCTTTTTTTTCAAATTACACAATCAAATCAAAGTTTCGTTTTTAAGATAACTTGCTCTTATCTGAAATTTTCGCGACTAGATCTAGAGGGGTTCTCAAAAAAAACACATGTCAAATCGACCTCCAAAAACGTCATGTATTATTTTTCGACACGGAACGCGACGTTATCGCGGCGCCATATTTGCTGCGTGTCATTTACCCGCATCGCGAACCAATTTAATAGTCTACTTTTCAGCCATTCTAATACTATTAGCCTACTCATAACAAGCTCATACTACATATTAGCATAATATCATACCAAAAGACTGAAAGCAATTCATAACTTCGAAAAATATGTATTAAGAAAGAAAATTGGTTTCACGTCTCAACAAATTTCTTATAGAAATTAAAAAGCTTATACACATCGAGTACAAGTTCTTAGGCAGCAACTAAAGCACTTAAGATCGCTGCGTTTCAATTCGTCCAGTCGAGGCAACAGGCGCTAGTGACGGGCAACGCTTCGTTCTTATCAATGTTACTTATATCTACTGTGTATTTAGGTATTGCAGGGACCACACGATCACGTGTCGCCAAGTTGAAAGAATGATATATGAAAATAATTGTTTAATGCATAAGTCCCATCATGTTATTATTCATGCTTACAGAAATATTAGTCATTTTTAGAAACGGACGATTATTTTTATAAATTTGAACTAGTTAAATATAGACGCCATCCGTTCGAGGACAACAAGTGTGCTAAACAATCAATAAATTTTCTAGACTTTGTAAGAAAAATTATACATTATGGTTCATAAAAATATAAAATGAAGCTAATGCTTAAAAATGCGGAATCTACAAAAATACGGAACTATATACACAAGTCATCGACATATATTTATGTCTATCGTCAAAGCCGACATTCTGCACAAGTGAAAAACCATTGAGAAATATTTTAAGTTAGAATATCAAAATGTATCTACTTTAATTCAAAAAATTAATTGCGATTGGTAGCATTTATTATATACCGCTGAGAGTTTTCAATTCAAATTCTACTGAAATATTGAAAGTGTTCCATACAGAATTCTTCCGCTGTGGGCTTTTACTGGAACTATCGTGTTACTTAACTCTATTCTAACCAAAAAACATCATCTTTCAAGCAATCTATTTGTATCCGTCTGTCAAAGAAAGAACAGAGGAACAATGAAATACATAATTATTGATCAACGTTCTTAATAATATTGTAACCGACTAGTATTTGAATTACGGTACTCAAGATCCTGAATTGAACAAGAGCAGAAACAGAACAGTGTTCAAAAACGAGATAATTTAATGTTATATTAATAACATCCAATTATCTCGTTTTTTATTATTCTCGAGCCCACGTATTACCCGAGACAAGGGTCAACTCTCTATGTACTTTTATCTATATGAATTGAAAAAAATTCTCTGATTTTAAATGTAATTTTCAACCGAATCAACGTTCGCGGGCCTCGGCACGGAGTCCGGACGCCTCACAATCTAGGTAGCTTGTGAGGCGTAATAACCGAGTTATATAGGTATATAACTCGGTTATTACAACATTTTTGTCAATTGGAACTTTGTACACATTTGAAATTAAAGAAAAAAATGACGCATTTGGGTTGGTAGTGAATGCAATAATAATAATCATTTGCCATTCATCGCACGTTTAAGGTTATTAAAAAATATTTTTAACACCGAATTTAAATGCGGGCAATTGACTTCTACAGTTTTGGACCACAGACGAAAGAGATAGTAGTTACTGAATAAACAGTTTGTGATAAAGAAACAGGCAGAAGACAGAAAGTTATATTTCTAGAATAAGGGTTCTTTTTTTCCTTTTAGTTAAGGCATAGCTCTTTAAAAATTAATATAAAATAAAAATAAAAAATAAAATTAACGCTATAATTTAAACTTCCGTTCTGTTTGCTTTCAAAGGAATTTTAATCGATGGGTTATACGAAAAAATTAGTTACCAAGGTCAGATGTATGCGCGAAATCTTTTACTTTTGACTTTGTATTTTAATATGAATGATTTTCTGAAAGGAATGTAATTCTTTACGAGCATAAAGATGTAAAAACTAAAAGGAGTCGCCACAAAACGGTATAAGTCCCAAATTCTATCAAAATCAAGTCGGTAATTGAATTTGACATCGAAACCGCCACTTTTACGTTCTCAAACAGCAAAGCGAAAGTTTTCAAGTTGCTACCCCAAAGTAAGCGAACAAGTTCAATATCACGCAGAAGGGGGGCGGGGGCGGGGGCCGCCGCCCGCAGCCCGCAGCGCGTGACAAACGACGTGCAGGTGTCACGCGCGTTATCGGCGCCGAGCAGCTCGTCGGCCTCGCATTACGCTCCTAACGCGAACTTTTATTTCGCTCAATGCAGAAAATATTGTGATATTCCAAAGGATCGCTATAATGTCATGGCAGAAATTGGAGGAGAGCAAACGATGGTGCTGTAGCTCCGGGGCACGTTATATTTAGGCTCTGCATATTATACGGAGCGGCGGGCGGTGGACGAGCCGCGCCGCACCCGACTCGTAAACATTGGTATCTTTAAGGCAGTAGCATTTTTCGGGGACCCACTTTTTACGCAGCATCTAGGCTGTAACAAATATCACAACTAAATGTACCTTTGCTTGGCTTCTGTTATCTGACGAGTTCTTTTCGTGTATGTTATTCAAGTAGACTGAATAAGGAATAAAAAAAAATATCTCGATGTTCTTAATAGGTAACGTTAAATATATGGTTATACGAGACCCCATTAATAAAGCGTTTAACTAGAATGGCATTTTTAATGGCAGTTTTAGAAACTCAGCCACATCTTGCATCAACACCCCTGTCATAGCCGGCATACATGAAACGTGGATAACTTCATCGAATCTGACGATGTCATTTAATTTACCGAACTCCTTATCTCCTTTACTTCGCTCCGTTCGGTTTTAATTTGCTTATAAGTCAAAACAATCGCGTAGAATTGTTTCGTTCTAGATAGTGTTAGGATACCCTCATTTTTTTCGTTATACAAAAGAAGAATCTGATTGTAATGCTCGATGGCATTACACTAATAACGACTATGTACTAGTATTACTATTATGTAATAATAATACTATTAACCCCATTTTAGTACCAGTCCCGACTGGTACTAAAATGGGGTTAGGATCAAGATCGAGAACAACTAGTGATTCGATTTATTATTTATCCGTCATGTAAACCTGCAAGTGGGCGCTAGATACAAATAATACGTTTATTTTAGGTCGTTCGAAGTGAACTTCAATTATTGAGCGTAAAATATCTTAACCGCCGTAAACATCAATTTTATCCGTGATAAATATGAACGTTTTCAGTATCATCGATATTTAATTTTAAGCGATTATAAAAAGAAAATCGTCGACCTACCTTTTTGAGTGAATTATTCTTATATATGCATGTTTTTTTTAAATGACATCTCAAAAAAACTCTAAGGATTTTGATGAAAAATTGTATTTTGATGATGTTTTACTTTTCAAGTTTATCTATTTAGGTGCCGCCTTATCTGAGAAAACTGCCTATTTTTCTAAAACTTGTTTTATAGCGCCATCTCTTACAATTTGAAATGATTTAATTGTTGCGATGCCATTGTATGTGGTGCCAAATAGGTTTAAACTAATATTTTCAACAACATATGGCGGCACTACATGCCGTAAATTAGACAAATGGCTCTACGTGATATTATTAACGCGAGAGCAAATAACAGGTAAATTTCAATAATTTCATTCAATACAAAATATGTATATTATATATCTAGATGTTTATTGTTGGAAATGAACGTAAGTAACTTTCCCCCTGATAAGCAATAATTTTTCTATCGCAAACTCAAAATATGCCGAATAAAGCTCGGTTGCCCACACACTTAACACTAATCTATTGGAAGACAAGTTGACGCATTTTAATTAAATGTCAATAATCATCGTAATTAATGTACTAAGAACTGCCAAGTAATGATATTCAAGCACACATATTGAACATTCAGACACGAAATAAGTTTTAGGTATTATGTTTATTTAGGCGAATGTCGCGTTGGCTGAGAATTGAACGTTAAACTTACTAATTCGAAGAGGCCGTAAATATTTTACTACCGTCTAGAATTAAGGGACAGTTCATAAAATACGTACCTAGAAGGAGGAGGGGGAGCGGGCTTTAACTGACGAGAAGATATTTATTTTAGAAGTAGAACTTCTATGGGCATGATGGGAAAGAAATTACTTACATTACGAGTTATGCGAATGCAATTTATGAATGTGATGATCTTTTAATTAGTAAATATTTAGATTGATACTAGTGCTGTGGGAAGATTGAAAAAAATTGTGTATGTATTTTTTTAATCAATTTCATATGCGGAAATATCTTTAACTTTCCTCCAGGAAATAAGCCGTTGAATAATATTCTTTATAGGTTAATTTATAATATAAAAGTGTATCCATATTATTTTCTGACATAGTTTTCAGAAAATAATAAGTTTAGGTATCAATTATTTAATCACAAATATCATAAATCATTAAATTATAAATTTGGTACTTCATCTTGTAGTACTTCAAGTTTTAGTTGTAAAGGATTTTAAAAATGTGATACAGCTTGACAAGTTACTTAAAAATAAGTGAATTTTACGTGAAGTATTAAATGGACTGCGCCAATCTGATATAGTATTTTTCTCCGTATCAGAAGCAAATACTTATCTACTATTGCGACTTCATCGTTCAGAAATTCATATTTAATGGTTACTAGAATCTTAAAAATTAACCAGTTAACCCCAGGGAGGTTAACTGGCATTCTCAGAGAATAACTGCCCGGACTTGTCCCGGGCAGTCCCATTGTATCTGGGGGACACGAATTTCTGTACTGGGGAATCTAGGCTCGATTGTGGCGACGTTGTTCTTCACCCATCACTTATCATCGATATGTGTGGAGGTATGGATGATAAAATTGATGATGTCTACGATTTGATCACAGAACAGGTACCCATTCTATGCGTGAATGAGACTCAAACGAAAAGTAATGATGGGACTATCAAACACGGATTCTTTTAGACTTATTGATCTGGTGTTGACCAGAGTCAACGAGGATGTCGGAATATTGTTGGCTTCATTATATCAGAAAAATTATGTGAGATGATTATGAGATATAAACGATTACGAATGTAAACCCAAGGCTCCTTTGCCTCTGAGTTAAAATTGGACTTACACGGATTTTTATTATTATCATAAAATCTTAAATTAAAATAAGAGCTACTTTAAGGGTTCTGTACACCAGATGAAAAAACGAAACTTTATAGAATTACTCTCATGCCTAGTTGTTTACCATCGTCTATTATCCGAATCATCTAGACGAAAAAAGTTGTGATTTAGTAAATATACAGAATAAGGTAACCCAGTCACAAAAGCACAGGACAAACAAACGAATTCCGATTTTAAAGATTCATTTCAAAATAGAGTGCCCATAGGCAAATTATGAAATTAAAAATAGTATTACGCACTTAGGGAGA
This sequence comes from Eumeta japonica, assembly GCA_005406025.1. Lineage (NCBI taxonomy): Eukaryota > Metazoa > Arthropoda > Insecta > Lepidoptera > Psychidae > Eumeta > Eumeta japonica. Next base: position 20,770 of record BGZK01001424.1, read on the forward strand.
TAAGTAGGTCATTCCCGTGGCAATTTGCTCAAGATAGTGGAGTCTAAAAGAAAATTTTCATAGTCTGAAAAAACTTTTCTCGTAAGCATGACATTACTTAAAAGTTTTTGTTATGAGAAGTGTTAAGAGATATTATACGGATTATACAAAAATCTACTACTTTTCCCTTATAGTCGACTTTACTAGCCCTAAAACTTCGACAGCATATAGGGCTTCACTCGCAGCGTACATAAAGTCTAAACGAATACCCCAAGTTCTTAAATCTCCACGCAAAATAAAAAATAATCGACAAGGAAAAATGGCGGGTCATTTAGGTTATGAAACTAACAATAGCAAACCAAAAATAAAAGAAAAAAAAAACTAATATTATATTAACATCGGACCATGTTATATCGCACTATCGTATCGCTTCATAGACGGTTCGCGCCCCTCGCAAACGATGTACGTTCAGAGAATCAAACTGGAAAATTCGACGTCAGCCGTTCGGGCCCTTTGTTTGACACGACCCGGCGGGCTGATAAGCTTCGCGCACTCATTCTTCGGGGGATGTCGGCGTCGGCGGGCGCGTGTCGTTTGTCATGCGGCGGGCCCGAGGACTCGTCTTATCTGCGTGTCACGGCGCCGTGCGCCTCCCGACAGTACGGCTCCTGTCAGATACTGACTTAATTATTAGTTTGCTCAAGGCATGTTTCGCGGTTTCAAATTGTGCGTAAGGCTCTGTCGAAGATAACAAATCGAGTTCTATTGTTTCCTTTTGTGTAACTGCAATCGTGCCTTGCTAGGTGCAGACATCCAGATATTTCGTTGGGGTATTTTTTTTTGGTTTGTGCTGGTATACCATTAATATGCTCGTGTGAAACTTATCTTTTCTTATGAAGTCCTTTTTCCTTTTTATGGATAAATACTTTACATATTTTAATTAGTTTTATTATAATATATTTATCTAATCACCTACACATTCTTCGCGCCACTCTTTGCATTTGCGATACGATTTTAGATTGCGGAAATGTTTTCTTTTGCTTTGACATTGTTTTTGTATTTTCACTTCTTACACTTCTCTATTCGCTTTTTATCTTTTACTTTTCTTCTTTATTCTTATATCTTTCATAAACGAAATTCGACTGAAGCCTGTTGCATCATATTTTGTTTTTTTGAATATTTGAAAATATCTTAACTAAAGTATTTCTTTAAGTGACAATTTGACAAAATTGCAATTCAAGAATTAAAAAAAATAATGAGAAATCGATTTATCAAAAGTAATTTTGAATTTCTCATAATCCTCAATAAAGTTATCAAACCCAAGAAACTTACCGATTCATTGAAAAACTACTTATATATATATATATTTATTATATGATATCAAATTACAACATTTGATCAAGTTTGATCAAAGAGGTCGATTTTGATGATCCTGTGTGTCACGTTCACCTCATAGTTGAGGCATATTCTCGCAGAATCTTTTTATTTCAGACTAAAGAAGCCTAGATATTAAACACTCCACGCTGGCCCGGTACAAATTGTAATACGCCGCGGACGCGAGTGCGGCGACGACATCCGGGGCCGACGGCTTAACGTGCTGTGTGAAACACGGAACATGTCGTTTGAATTAAGTTCAAATCTTAATTAAGTTAAAAAGTCATTGATCAATCTGCCCGTGATCAGGATCGAGCCCCCTGCACTTTCTAATCCGAAGTCAATGCTTTTAACTAGTCAGCATCTCTATAGAGAAGAATGGCAAGAGGAATAATCTTTGGATATCGAATATTGTGAACGAATCGCATTAGATTCGAGTGCTAAATACTATTTTTTTTGTGCCAACGGCAAGTCATAAACATTGTTTGAACAACCAGAAAGGAATGAGTAACTAAACCGACGTTGTTATAGTTTTATATATTTATGCCCACTTTTGTACTAGACGGTGCTTTTCGCTATAATAAGCATTTTTACAGCATTCTCAAGGAGCAAGCGTTCGAGCCATCTGAGAGTAGGCGGTCATCGCCGCCCATGAACACTCGCCACCCCCGAGGATTCACTAGCGCATGGCGGGCATCTCGGGTAGGAATAGGATTTCTGACGGAATGGGTAATGAACTCATGGAGAAAAAAGTAGGTTAATAGAAATGATGGAGATTTGTATCGGAAAAAAAATCAAAACATTTGCCATTAAATTTTCTTAATTTAAGATGTCTTATATTACATTATTTTGCAGAAGTCGCTCTACGAATCTAATCCAGTTTTAAATGAAACGACAATCACAATACTTAATTACCGTAGCTTTGTTTTGAAAAGAAATTGTACTCGGATTTTAAAGTTATTTTAGTCTTTACAGAAACGTCGCATATTCTTGAATCAAATGTTTGATTCGTTCTCATTGTAGCGAAACCTTTATGATGACGTCAATGTCATTCATCCGATCGTTTTGTAAACGTACTTATGTACAAAATAGTTTGCATCGATATTTAATATTATGTAGCGATTAGGGTACAAAGCTTAATATCACTCACGAAAATGTTCAAGTTTGATAGAGCGCGCCGGCGGCGTACGCGGACCTCGGGCCCGGTCCTTCGTTAAGAACGCGGCGGGTATAATCCTAGAAATGGTCCAAATTCCAGTCCAAGAATCTAGAGCGAACGTCCGTACGTATAATATTATACCCGTCGGCGGTGGCGCGCGGGCAAATAGTGGAGTTTGAACGAGCTCTGCGGCGGCGGCGCCGAGCTGCGGCGCGCTGATAGCGTCGCGTGACACCTGCCCGTCATTTGTCAACTCTGAATTTCATCGGAATAACTCATCGAATCATCACAGATGGAGTTTGGTTATGAATTCTCCATCGGGTCATTGTTTCATTAATGTATACACATATATATTAATTTAAATAAATCTCGAATTATTGAATACATAAAAGAAATTTTGAAGTTGAAAATGGAAATTTGTGAAAAGTCAATGCCATTGATTAATATCTAACAATAATGTTTTTGCATTTAATGTGTATGTTTATGATAATTTTATTTTAACGTATAATAACCTCATTCTCAGGTATTTGTAGCTTCCATAATAACATTCGTGACATCGCATCTTCAATAAGAGTCAGTCACTTAGAAAATATTTTAAACGCCTCTGAGTAAGTAAACTAAGGGGAGAATTGCGTAGAACGAATTTTGTGCAAATATAAAATGCAGGTTTTGCGATTTCGTCTATTTTAAATATAGTATACGTTGTAAAGAAACTCCCTCATTCCTCTACCTTTGCAATCGTAGTTCCCATGCTTATTTCGGTACGTTGAATCTATATTTACCATCTGTATCGTATGTCGCAGGTGTAGTATAAGAATCTACTTAAATTTTTTTGGCGGTGTTTAAGAGTCCCAGCCAAGGTTATTACATATTCCCGTTTGGAAAGTAATGCAACTTTTTTTATCTAACGTCCTCCATCGTACACAGACTCTGTACGATATTCCTTTATAAAACACCTAACCTCAAAAATAGCGTAAATAACACCACATCATCAAATTATCATTTTTTGCATGTATACAGTGTATTATTACATTAGTTGTATAAACCTCACGTCAACAATAAATAACCGATTAAATAGAACGTATTGGCACGGCACTTATCCTGTTTATGTCGATACTGAATGAGACCGATATTTCATGATCTCTTATGTAATGCTCGCCGAGCGAGTATAGCAGTGACGGGTTGGTTATATTTTTCTCGCTCGTTTGTCGACTCGAGCCGACTTCACCCGAACGAGCGTTACATAGCCGAGCGTGACGGCTCAGTCTCATTCGATACCCACAAAATAAAGTATTCAGCGCGCCTAAAGACGTTTTCACTTCAACAGTTACTACAAAATATGAACCTAGTAAACATATCAAGCACACCCCGACGGCAATAACCGTATCGGCGGCGGGTGCGTCCCCGCTCGCCGGCGACGGCCCGCGCCGCCGGGACGAACAACAGGAGCTAATTCGGCGGGAGGCACGCGCGCAGTCGCGTCACGTAGCCGTAAGTAACGGCGCCTCGGCGGCGGGCGTGCGACACCTAGCGTTAGGTGCCGTGAAAAATGGTCCATTTCCCGAGACACGGATAAATTTATCTTACGGCGACGATTGCGACGCGTTATCCGCGTGTTAATATTCATCGCGCCGCGGCCGCTCTCCGCCGATGATGATGTTTATTTCAACGGATCGCTCCGGCGGACCGTTCGCTTTGACGGCGTCCCCGGGTAGAGCAAGAGTTGTCGGTTGCGTTCGTATAACGCGTCACAGATCCGAACTTCTTTGTGAATACAATCTTCTCAAAACTATGAATATTTTATGGAATTTGCGAATTGAACTTTTAAAGTTATGCTTCTTCAGATGCCTTAAGAAAAAATATTTTTTTTATTGTGCGTGCGTATATTGTAACAAAAAATTTACAATATTAAATTGATTTCTAAATTTCTTGTGATAGGTCGGTAACAAAGCTGCCAAATTTTATCTGACAGTTGCAGAACATGCTAAAATTTGAAAAAAATTTCAATATTGAAATTCAAAATAATCTATATGAAGATATTCCTCCACAATTCGACAGGCAATTTGAGCGTATATTCTGTGTAAGTATTTATTAATATTATCCTTATAATAATATATATAATCTACCTATCTAAGTATAATATAATAAATATAATAATAAGTATCTAAAGCGATAGAAAGAAGAAATTCATTGAAGATCTATGACAAAAACTACTTTAGGGGATATTAAAAACGTCGACACATTATATTTCAGTGGTTTTAAGAATATTTCTCAGTCTGCCGTTATTCATGAACTATATAAAAACTACTAAACAAAATTTAATGATTCGGTAGAAATGATAATAACTTCTACTATACCCTGGAGCAATATAAAAGAAAGTTTTTTATCCCGTTTCGCTATTGTTTTCTTCGTATTATGTATATTTTAAACAAAGCCAGAATCTAGATAGAAACAAGAATCGAAATCAAAAGCAGAGCCACGATTGGAATCGAAAGCAGAAACGGGGATCAGGATCATGAATGACAGCGTGAACGGTCGATATAAAATATGAAAGAATTGATTCCAGTTCCACGCGGGCAGAGCCGTGGGCAAAAGCTAGCATAAAGAAATAATTTTGTCATTAAATTATAAATTCTTATAGTGAACATATTTTCATATCAATTTTTTATTTATTATAAACTTACATCTATTTCCCTGAAGGGTAAGCAGAGATCAAAGATTTCCATATGGTGACGACCTTTGCATATCTCTCTAGCTTCACTGACATCCATCAGTTTTTTCATACAAATTCGTTGGTTTCGAGTTCTTAAAATTTGGTCCTTTTTAGGGTTCTGCAATCTATAAGGAACTCGGCTTTCACTACCAAACATAAGCGTAGGAATCAGGACCCCATTATGAATAGCCAAAAGTGCTTGTTGTGTGACATTTATTACAATTCATTCAAGACATTTACTATTCATAATAGCAAGCAAGGCCCCATTCGCTCTATTTGTCGCATTTACTGCTGTTTCGATATCTCTATCATGTTTACCATCATTTGTAAACAGACCACTTAAATAGACATGTAGTTTTAAATTTATATATTTTATAAAGATTTAAATACTTTTTCATTGAGGATTATTTCGTTATTTACATTTATTTTGTTATTTATTGTAATGTATATTGTGTTGACATAAAATCATTCAACATCATTAAAAGTCACTTAATGTCTATCAAATATCGGTTCGATATTTTTCTGACCATGAGTGTAGGCAACGATTATAAAATTATCTAGAAATATGTTTATTATACAGAATCTATACTAATATTATAAACGCAAAAGTTTGTAAGGATGTATGTTTGTTGCTCTTTCACGCAAAAACTACTGAATGGATTTCGATGACACTGTACAATAATACATAGTTTACACATCAGAATAACATATAGGCTATAATTTATAAAGATATAGTGTCAATTATTCAAAATATAACGATAAGTGTCAAGTATGCAGGAAAAAATCTGTTATCTGCGATCTATTCTGGCGTGCGCCGCAAAAACCGTTGGAATTACATGTATATAATGTATGATGGAAATGTTTATCTTAGATAGTCCTACAAAAAAGTCCACGACAACATATATCTATCTTTTATGTGTAAGCCATTATCGCCAAAATGGTGAACCACAAATGCAATAATAATTGATAATTTATTTCTAAATTATCGCACATTTGGCAGTGACAAATTGATCCTTATATGTGAAATAAATACTTTTATCGCATCTGGTGTTTAAAGTAGATAAACTTTGTCTTTTATACATCATGATTTGGACAAATATTTGAATAGTTATGACGAATGACAAGCGAGTGCGCGATATTACGGTGCGGTTCGGCGGCGGGGTCAGACCATAAAGGTAGCAGGCATACATTTGAGCACGCAATGTTTTTCCCACGGCCAGCTCTATGTGGCTTGCTCAAGCGTTTCTAAATCGCAAAATCTGCATGTTTATACAGACCAAAATAAATCTTTTAACATAGTTTATAAGAGTATATTGCAGTATCCACCTATAACTTTTGCACTACCATCAATCATCATATACTTCCGTACCTATCTGTCCTTACAAACTATAGCGTTTATAATATCTATAATACATATTAGCGAGTTCATCTTAAAAATACTTAGTTCCAATTTACATACATTACACAATATAATTGTGCGAACACTTATAACTGGAGAATAGCTGGACCGATTTTCATTTTAATTAATAGTGATGTTATGTGTAAACTGAAATGTATAAAAAATCAGTAGATATGGATTATGTTTATCTTCCCACAAATTTATAAGCTGTCGCTTTGTATTTCTTTAAAAAACATCAGCCATGTAAACGAAATAGTTACAAATATATAGGGGTTGTAATTATATGATCAATGTGTATAAATTGGCCCTATAAAAAATTTCAATGTGAACAAGATGAAAAAATATATTTTATATAATATTTTGTGCCTACGCAGGTGGAGCCGCGGGCAAAAACTAGTAGGAAATAAAATAAACGAATACAGGTAGCCATCATATCGCAATATCAGCAGAAAATAATTAATTTCTATTGGACGTATTCATCCAAGTTGATGATCCGAATTTCGTTCGATGCCAAGATGAAATGTTGACATTCAAATTAATGAATACAGCATCGACAGCATCCGATAAATGTTGAACGACAAATGTTCATAATTTCCACTACATTCAAAAGCTGACATTGGTGTTTTGCTCCTATCATGCGTAAAAAAATGTACCGAATAAGTAGGCTACGTGCCGAGAATTGTTGGTGTTTCAAAATTAAGTTTCCCATCATTTTGGCATAACTGTATAGACAATAAGGTAGGTTCGATAGGAAAACATCCTTGTAACAAAAATAAATGCCTACTCGGTGAGCTTAGAAAACTTCAAGAGAAATTTCACCGCGACAATATCACGAAGGAGGAAATTGCCTTTTGTTTGGTCACGCCAGGAATTCTACTTCAAAGCGGATAAAGCGTTACTAGGAGCTCCTAGTGGAGCTCGTTATTTATAAGAAAAGTCCGATAGGTCGAAAGTGGTATAAACTATGTCGTTCGGGCTACTTAAATAAAATAGCAAATTCATTTTGAGCCGCAGCAAATATTCTCAGACTAGCGTCGCCCACGAAGCCCAGTGTGGTAAAAGTTATGCCCTGCTCTCGCTACAGTTTTCAGTGTTATTGTAAATCGTTTTCAGGTTCTGTTGTACACCAATAAATAATCTTTGTCACTTTCTTTCTATATAAGTTAGCAATTTTGTTTCTTCAATTGTTCATCGTTAGAATTAATAAGCAACACTCTTATGAAACGTAATTTAAACTATCTGCACCAGCCGTACCATCGTCAAAACATGGCGTTCACAATTTATTACACGATGAAATGATAAAGTTACAATTCTTCCATTACCATTGACGCAATTCTTAATTTATCACTGTTAAAAAGAAAATATGTTTATGAGAAGATAATTATAGAATAAGAGTATGTAGAATATTTTGAACCTTTTTCTTTTCATGTATCAACGTCATAAGTGTCTCTGTGCCTGTAATACAAATGCAAAGATGTATTATATATTTATGTGGTTATCAATATGTGGTTATGTCAATCGTAGTGAAAGTATATTTGATATAATTTTATATGCTATATTTCAGCTTCTATAAGCATGCATTATATAAATTCTTTTCCAGCATTAAAATTTTTGGTCAATATATATATTGTTTTGCAATATTATAATAACTACATAACCATTTATGAAGTCTATCTCTAGTAATTTACTGCTCCACTAAAAATTCAACAAATCATTAAGTGATTGTGCTATTGAAGACGCTCCTCTCAAAGGAGACCCGTGCACTGAGGTATGTTTTCTGTATGAATTATATAAGAAAAGGCAATAGCGTAAAAAGCGTTCAAATAATGATTTTGTACATAATTTTAATATGTGATTTATATTTAAATAGTAATAGGAGTTATCATTACAATCGTCTCGTGAAAGAATATACCATTGAAGAAATTCTTCTTTAAAACCTATTTTGCTATAATAAAATTACTGCTTCGAATACGAGACAACAAATTTATACATATTATTACATATCATGATTAACTATTTAAAAAACAAATTAGAATTTGAAGTAAAATTTATTTTCGCCGCTTAGCGCACATTTTTCTAAAAGAACTATGTAACATACAGGCATAAATGCCATTATAACTTTACTGAAATAAGAAACACATAAAAAGATGCATGAGATTGTAATTCACATATATTTTATTTGATGAATGTGACTTATAAAAAAATGTGGCAGCCAATAATCGGAAAAGCATTGCTGCTAACTCTGACGTAGCGATGTGCAGTCAACTCAATTAAATGTATCTGCTGGTGACAAGTCTGATATTGGAGTTGTGTGTTGTGCAGACGGGGCCGGGATGTGGCAAAAATTGCATAGAAACCAGACGACATTAATCCAATTTTTGGCCATCATCACTATTATATTATAACGGAATCCGATATTTTGCGGGGGATGGAGAAAATTGAATATATGATATTTGTCGGAGGGTTAGAAAGCTTTTGTTTGAGGCCGGTTCTTACTTATTATCGGAGTTATATATCACTATCAGATATATATTATTTATCATATATTCATTATTATTATCATACATTAATTTTAATGAACACTGACTAGATTTCAATATATACATACATATTGATCCTGTAATCTAAAATTCTAAATGGAAACTTATCAGTCTCAGACCGATGTTAGCAGCCATTGTCATTTTATTATAAGACTTTCTTTTTAATAACATACGTATGTTAATATTAATGGAATCTCTCTTTTAAATTTCCACTACGAAAATGGAAAACTTTTCATAAGTTGGGAAGATACTTTTTTCACGCCGATTTGGAAAAATCAACTTTTCTCCGGATCTCGACGTTTTAGGATCTTAGGAATTTATTTCCATCATCTTCCGTATGATGTCTGTATGCTGTATCCTCTCATAATTTTTGAACAATTAACCGATCGAAAAGCAGTTTGTAACATTCGAAAGTCTAGCCAACTTAAACTTCCTTAAAATTTGTACTGATTCCACCTGAAAACTTTACTTTCGAGATTTTGAGAAATGTCAAATTTAAAGTTCTCAGATTTTTTTTTTTTGAATTTTTTTCTAAAATGGATTTTTTGGAATATTTCTCTCTTGCTCTTGAAATATATTGTTTAATTTTTAAAAATATTGTTCATTATATTCTTTAAAAATTCGTTTATGATTTCGAACTTTCATTCGTTCCAGACGGGGTTTTCCCGACTTTAACTATATATATAGATTTTATTATTATATTTGTGAGCTCGTAGATCTCTAAAAAGAACTAAAAATTAGTGACATTTATATTTTTGAACGCTTTGATATGAAAAATATTAATAAATCTCAGTGATGGCCTCTAGGGTCAACCTTTAATAGGATCAAGTCTTTTGAATTTTCAAGCTCACAAAAGCTCACACACTTATAGAGGACTATATTTTTGAACACAAGGCGCTCAAAAACACATCATAATTGGGAAAGTTTGAGGATGGCCAGCAGGGTCAACGGTTTTTCAGGTTTTCTTCATAAATTTTGGAATTGTTGATTGGTCGCTGTTTCAAATTTTATCGATGAACTTGAACGAAATATTATCGAAAAACATTTTTACGTCATTTAAAAATACGGTTTTGTTGCTTAATATAGATTTAGTACAATTTTCGCAACTTTATAGAAGGGCTCTGTATAATTCAAGGAAAGTCATTTCTTTCGCCATTCTATTTTTTAAAATTCAAAATTATAAGTATCCGCAAGTGTCTATGGTAGTATGTTTGATTTACAAAACTTTCTAATTATTTGTTAAAATAATATAAGAATTCTGTACAAATACGAATGAACTTTATGTAAATAATACAATAATGTTACAGTAAAACTTATGACAAAATTTATAATTTATCAATTGTTCAAAATACGAAATCGACAAGAAACTAAGCGACCTCGCTAAGATATACTAAAACATTCATACAGCAGAGCGTATCGATAGATACATATATAGATACGCTCGTCGTACATATGAAGTACGTGAGCAGATTCGACGTAGGCAGGCGGCACGTGCGCCGGTAATCCGCCGCGCGCCTCGGCCCGCCGGTATTGTCGGATGTCGGTGACGTTCGGGGCTGTATCGGGCCAGCTCTTCATACGCTCGTCGCTTGCAGTGGATTTGCGTGTGATTCTTAACGGGCATACTCGCCCTTCCTGTTTATCTGAGATGGCGTAAACCGCTGATTTGCGTTCGACACGTGAACTCAATCAGTGAACTGATCGTCGTGCATGCGCATGTGAGAGGTCTATGTCCAACAGCGGACGTTAAATGATATCGAAGATGAGGTAGATGCGTCTTCACTGATTATTTCATTATTATTTATGCATGTAATGAAACTGTAGAAACGTCGTATCTCTACAGCGAACATGTTTGCCAAAACCAAATTGCGGTTTATGTAGGGATAGTAATAGAATACAATATGACTATTTCTAAAAACATAAAGTGCATTTTAATACACAGATCTCCTAAAGTGTTAGAAGAATTTTCATAGAGTTTTTTTACATGTAATGTAACACTAGCTGCGACCGGTAAGTAAGTTATATTATATCAAAATAGCCTACCTGAAAAATAGATGTTTAAAACTGAATTTCATATGTAAGAAATCGCGGGCATGACTAATGACCATTAAATTAGGTACTACGTACAAAATAATTGAATATATTATCACAGTTGGAGAGCATGAACGTGTGCAAATAATTATTATAATGCCTGATAAGAATGATAACGATACAAAAATTTTCATCAAATGCTTAATTTTTCTGCGTGAAAACTTACGTAATATAAATAAAGCAACACCGGAAACAAACGACGATAATATAATCTAAAACGTACAGTGTTTATTTAAATATATACTATAGTATGACATTAAAAGGTTTTTGAGCACCTTAAAAAACAGAATACAACTGTAAATTTTGATAACTTTTTTAATGTTTAAATAAAATAAATAACTAAAAATCCTTACTACTGAACACTTTAAATGTTAAAGGATTTTCGTAAATTTAAGTATTTTTTTTCTGTGTAGAGATTATGAATTAGAAAGTGTAATGAACTACTTTTCGAAAACTGCACAATTTCTGTGGAATAGCAATTATAACTAATTCTGCAATTAGTACCTACACTTATCTGAAAAAATTAGTTTGTGTTTTGGTTTCATGTTCCGAACATTTAGGACGTTTTATTCCATCAAAATGCATAACGGAAATTTAACTCAGCCCTAATTTAATATTACCCCCTCGGGGCGCATAATCGACATAATTAATATAATTAATGAAATACTTATATGTGTAATATTGCCTAGTACACGCATACCTCAACTGTATTCCGGCTAATGATTGTCGGTTAAGTAGAATCAAGCGAAATGTATGTTCTGCGATTCAGTGATTTTCTATTTGCTATGTACTATTTGCTCTTGTCTGCTTGAAGTAGTTCTACTTTGTTAATTTAAACTGATGCGTACCTTCAGCAAAAATACCTGGTTTATCCTCGTATAATAATATAATTTAAGAAGTAAATTTAGATAAAATATTTAAGAAATAATTATATTACAATAATAAGAAAGAACCCAATAAATAAAACTTTTCGTCAGTTACATCAGCAATCGAGCGTGCGTGCGTTTCTCCGTGCGTCCGTGCGTACGTTCAAATATACCGCTTTAGAAAAAAATACTGAGAGAACGATCGGGATTCGATCGATGAGATTGGAGTGGAAGAAGAACGAAATCGCTTTTTGGGTCGTGATCGATAATGGTAATAGGGTCAAGTTCTAAATTGGAACAAAGAGAAAAAGTGACTACGTTCAGAATCGGAATAGAGGTTGTGTCCTAAACTGTACAGAGATCGATAACCCCATCAGAATCGTAATGGAAATTTTAATCGAGTCCGAATGGAATTGATTATATTCACATGCTACTAACCTGCGAGAAGGCGGTTATGTTAATAAAAATTATGCAAAGTTATGAAAAAATATATAATTTTTAGTAAAGTAAATGATTCAAAGTTGATAATAAACCACGTAATTAACAGATCATATAACACGAACACGTTATAGATAAATCTGTATAAAAAAAATTTAATTCAAGTAAAATTGAGATCGCTCTCAAAGTTAAACCTATGTTTGGATATTGTATTGTATAAGGTTTTAAATCGCAATTTATAATTAGACGCTTGCCAGCAACGTGCAGGATGAGCTGTGCATGTCACGGAATGTTGCAAGCGAGCTCTGTGTTTGCGTGGGTGACCTGAAGCAAAATCATTCTGAAAACAAATATAATCGTATTGTTTCCGCCATTGTCAGTTACGAGATTAACGTTTAAAACAGATGCACGAATATCATAAGATCGTTGTCCCATGAAAGGGAAATTTATGATAATGCTGGAAATACTAATCTGTACGAATCGCATGTCGAATTCATGCGTTTCAAAATAAAGGGCCATCTGCGCCATACGACTGCCCGAATCCGGCGGCTTACGTGACGGCCGTGAATTATTTTTATTCGACGGCAAAAGTACGGGCTCAACGGCGGGCCGCAGCCCCCGCGCTTGCAGCGGCGTTATTGCGTTTGCCCGCGCCGGAATACGTGCGTATCTGTGTACGGCCATCCGCGTGTGTCTATTTTGTCAAAAACGTATCATATAGTTATGAACATGTGTATAGTCGTAGTTCAAGCAATCCACTAAATTGTTTCGTGTTTTGTACTGCCCCATTTCATTGTCGATATACAATTTCATTCTAATGATCTGTGCTGATGTTATGTTAAATGAGTCTGTGTATTATATTCTTTTAAATTTTATAATAATAACTAAGAAGTTAAGAAACACAAAAGGTGCCAAAATATCTAAAATACAAAATGAATATGCATAATAAAAATATTATGTAAAGGATTAGTGGGCAAAAAAACTTGTATCGACCTTCAATAGAAAATAAACTTAGAAAATAAATATTCGAACTATTATCTGATAAATACAAAAACTCAGTAACAAACTAATTATAGATGCACAAGGTATAATGAATTTATTGAGCAATAGCCTCGACTAGACGTGAAAAAACATAGCGTTTCTCTGCTTTATACAGAACGGTATTAGGAATACGGGTCCTATATAACCACACCGTTGAACTAACGACTGAGTGATCGTAGTACTAAACTTCCAAACTATAACCAAACTGATTGTGATCAATGTCGATTTCTGCATGCGATGTCGCTTGTCGGGCATTCGGGTGCCCGGTTCAAGAGGCTGCTATATAAACGCATTTATTATTCTGAATTTCTTTATGATATGTCACAGCAGGCCGTATCACGCGCAATTTACCGTCGCACTATATTTCGTGAATTTTCTTCAAGGAGAGATTCCATATTCTTCGCGTTGGCCACGAGACCTGCATTGGGAATGATTCACCATAATCATCAAGGCAACATTTGAACGGACAAGGCACATTAGTATTTTTTTTAATATATATATCACCTTCGTCTGGCAAACCAGATAATAATGCTTGATATATTTATTCGCACATGAACTACAAAAGTAGCAAACGGTTAATAGCAGAGTCCGAATATACGGCAATACAGACTGTCAGTAATTATTTTACTATTATTCTTATCTATTTGTTTGTATAGAATTAATCAGAGGGAAGATCGTCTTAAGGTGTGGACCCTCCCGGCCCGCGCCCCGCGCCGCCGCCGTCGCCGCCCGACCGGGGACGGCTAAATCCGCTAATAAATTGTCACGCCCGTTAGGCCCTGAAACAACAAAATATGGAATAGATATGAAATTTACTTAGGCGCTGTTTGTATAGGCCGCGGTTAATACATGCCGCTTTTATTAAGAACACTCTTTCCGGGGCGGGCGGCCCCGCCCGAGCCTTTGTATGTAACGTGCTCACAGGACTCGAAAAAGAATAATTTTTCGTCGCACGGAAAATATTTCTTTTCAAGAGTCGTTTCGTCTCCATGGCGTTCGTATTAAAATATTAATGACTTTCCATCATAAAAAAAAATATTGCTCCGTTTTACGGCACTGGTTCATGCCTTCAATAATATGCGTGGTCAGGCTTGCATAGATTTGTCGTGTCGATTACCGCCTTGCGGCTACACGAGCTGAGTGAAAATAAATTAAAAATATATAAGACTTCACGCAATCAATTGCATAATTCGTAGAATATCGATGTACCTAATAAATAACACGAAAAAATTTTGATAAATGTATTGAATATAGTTTCAAAAAAAAAATTGTTTTTAATCAATTTAAAAATAACAAATTTCAACTTGCTTGTTTTAGCAAAGAAAATATCGAACTGAATTATAAGACCTATTTGTTTAGGTATGTCTCACAAAAATACACATTTTTCATTGTGACTGAATAATAGATGACATATAGTCTTGAAAATTTCGGTGCATATATGCATTTGTTGTGTCCGTTTTAAAACGAAAATAATAAAATATACAGCAATGATTTGAAAATCCGCTGATTAAGACGATTCTAAAAACAGTAAAAAAATGGTTGCGTTATAAATTTATATGAATATACATGACAGTGTAATTATTTTTATTAAATAATAATATATACATTAGATAATACTTATAACTCGTTTTCACTTAATTTTTTAAGGAGTAGGTGACCATCGTCGCCTATGGACATTCGCAACTACAGAGGAGTCACCAGTACGTTACCGGCCTCTCAAGTAGGTGTCTTCGATTGAGAGAAAAGTGAGCCACCAGTGACTGACTGGAGAAAATGAAACAGTTGAAACTGTTACTCTCACGTCTGTGTTCTATGGGAGTGTGGTATCTCCACGGTCGAACTAACCTATTTTCGTGTTGCGGTTAAGTTGACTACAGCATGGCTCTACCATATATCATCAATAATACATATTATTTACATTAATATATAACGTATAACGTACCACAACATCAAGAAAATAATCACAAAGCAGTCGCTCTGTTTACGATATTTTTTATGCAACATATTTTCAACGACCTATTATTACCATTTTTTTTAATGTATGCGCCTATACCTACGTCAATACTTAGGGTTTTGTATATAACAACCCTACGTATTGACGAAAAACAAAAATATCGATGCACACCGTACGGAGCGCATGTCGCACAACCGCCGGCATCCCCGCTGTCAGATTTAAATCCAACATACGTTACACGAGGCACCTCTAACAAGCGCCCCCTCAGGATGTACACTTTTTGCCGGGGCAACTCCTGCGTGAAACGTCAGCCGGAATGTTGCCAGCCCTCCCGAATTGTATATTCGCCGTTGGACTCGATTCGAATGCTTCACAAAGCCCTCCCGGAGATCTCGAGTGTTTTTGAACAACCATTTAATTATGAGTTCAGCGTTTTTAACCGTGAAATTATAATGATATAAGGTATTCCAAAATTTTATTTATGAACATTTACGTCGTATGACGTATTATAATACTTTGATATTAATATATATATATACATGTATATATATATTGTCCGTACAAATACAATTTCTATTTTTCTTATCTCTCTTTGAATCACATTAAATATTGTAAATTAGAAGGAATTTCGGTTACTAGTAGACAATTTTTTTTTGGCATTGACTTAGAGGTTAAATTTGTTCATATGACTGTAACGCTTAGATGCTTCTTTAATAGCAGAAGATTAGGCTATGAGATTCAGCATTGATAAGACGTCAGAATAAATGCTCAAACAAAGTTAAAATTGCAAAAAAAATGTTCAATTTTTTTTACGTCAGTAATACACATACACAGAACAACAATCCAAAAGTCATTTCGTGCCCAGAGGGAAATTGTTGAATATATTTTTTTCTTGCTTGTATTCAAGTTTAACTTTAAAGTCTTTTTGTGTTCTAATAGCTTTTGTCAAAATGTTTTGTTAGCACGAAATTTTTTAGTGTCCCGTTGTAGATACTAGTCCTTGGTATTTCTTTTAAGTTTCAATGAATTCTGTCCAAAAAAAAAACCCAAAATGGCTGGAGATTGTATATTTTGACAAATACGTCCAGCATAAAAATATTTTTTAAGTTAGTGCTATTTTATTAAAGATACATAAATATTTTATAATATTTTGAGTAACTGTTTCATTACGCTTTATGAATTAATTCTATTTGGTCCAAATAAACAAAAAATTGTTAACCACCGATACTTTATCTGATAATCCATAAATTCAAAGAAAAATTACTTTTCAATTTGTCTCCGAAATAGTTGCAATAACTTTTCACTAACTTAAATATTGGCAGCTGCCACGCCGTTTGAGATTATTCGAAGACTACGACACCTATGATCTTTAACATGTGTCATGTGACAGCATTTAATATGAAATGATTTACCGAGTATTAAGCCTAGAACTAGAGAAAATTAATATAACACAAAATAAAATAAGCTCTTAACGGCGTTCACTCCACTTTTACCTGCTCCTATTGAAAGATGTATTTTTTTTTGCTTCCATGTCTTAAAAATTAAAGAATAATAAATTCATTGTTCTTCTAATCTTTAATTTTTTGTTCAGATAGAACTTAAGTAAAATAATCGTTAAAACTCAAATCCAAAACCTAAAATCTACTATAAAAAAACCCAAAGAATATTAAGGTGACTACATATTTCAATTAGTAGCAGATCCGAAAAACTTAATGTTTTAAGTGCTTTGTGAAAAATACGAACATATAGTAGAAAGTAATAAATAGAAGCCCTAGATATCAATAAAAACTAGAAATGGAACGAAAACAATTCACAATTTATATAAATTATTAAAAAGCACATGATAAAAAAACTTTCAACACTTAAGAATTCAGCCGTTTGATCGGTCGATCCAAAAGCGTTTTAACATCAAGAATATTAGAAACTAACTCAACAAATGTTTTCGCTCAACTAAGAGCTCTCTAAGCTTGCCTCTTTGCAACGATATGTGGACTCTCCCACATCGGTCCAATCGAGTGTAGTGCTTTGTAGGTTGTGAGGACAGTTACATTTACAACTTAATAATGTCAAAGCAACATCCCTTTCCTTTTCCTCGCCCTCGAAAGGTATCAAAATTGATTGTGCAGGGCACAATTCTTCATGGTAGTTGGTTAAAAACAGATAGACAGTAACTGCAACCGGTTCTCGATTTAGCAGGCCTAAACGCGTTGCATCTCAAATTCGCGTTAGCATAATCAAGGAGCATTCGAATTAACGCGGCTTGTTAACGCGCCGGCGGCGGCGGCGGCGCCGGGCGGTTGCCCAAGATCGCCTTTCGATGTCGGTGGAGTTTCAGCTCGACGTCTTTGATGCTTTCGCAATCCAATTAATGTGTAATTTGCACTGGACTATGGAGAAACTTAACGGAGAAGAGCATTGAGTATCAACTTAATTTTATGATATACTTGAAAATGAAGACGTGGTTTTTAATCCCACTTCTGTAGAACTGATATGTAGTAGATATCTAAGTAAAGTATTGTGGTTACATTCAATAAGGAGACGGTCAAATACCAGTAAGACTGCTGTCAAATGTGTTTTTATTGTACAATCATTTAGGTATTATTTTAATGTGATCTAAATTTAGTAAAGAGTGTGTGTGGTACCGCATTATTGAGGAAATTGCTGAATACGTTCTCTATTTTTAAATTCTGCCTTGTCATTTATTCTGGAATATATGAATAAAAACTGAGTGACAAAAGGCACTATAAATTTTTTTCCAGAAGTTATTATTTTCTATTTGTTGCTGGAGTTTAAAGACTTATGATTTAAAGTTTGGTTTCATCATAAGCCATTAATAAAATCCTGCATTAAGTATTTTACCCAAATCTTGAGCTCTGTATTTTTGGAATTAAGGATTCATGCTCAAATATCATATAACAATCTACTTTAATATCTTTTAACTATGCGTTTACATGATATTAAAAATTATATTTTTGACTATCGCATAGCGAATGCTGTCATTTAATATGTCGCACTTGATTGTACTTGACTTTTCTAGCCTACGATTTTATTACATGTATAAGCTTTTGTTCCTAAACGCGTTTGCCACCTCTTTATAGCAATTCTCGAGGTCTTAGCCCATTATTACACTTTATGCGATTGTTGAATCGTATGTATTTATAATCAAATTTCAACAACAACAAGGATTCATCATACCTATAATAATATCATTTTATTCGGCCACAAAGTCTAATTGGATATATTACGTATTTATAATTTTACACAACAAAGTTCTGAAAATGCTGAACAGTCCGTACTCGCGCACTCGTTACACAATATAATTAGATGAGAGTACATGAGGGCGTGGGCGTCGTGCGTGCGCACCTCCGCCGCCGACCGCACAAAGGTTTTATTGGGTGCTAATTGGAACTTGTAGGTGAAACAGAAATAGAATAACAACTGGGAAGTAATCTGGTGGCGTAACAGGCTTGCGGGCGCGATGCTCGGGGCCGCAAAGTTAGCCCAATTCCGCTTACTTACCGAGCAAGTTCCACGGGCGAGGAGATGCCGCGCGCCCTGCTGCGGTGTAGGGCGCGTGATCTAATTATCGGGGCTGGTGTCTGTTGGGAGGTGACCTTCTTTATGACTATAGTAAACAGAGACAATATAGAGGTCGTTCTAGTTTACAGAGATAAATACTGTGTTATGCTTTTGAATTGAAAAGAAATACGTATTGTTAACTTTCGACCAGCCTGATGCGTAGCACACTGTTATTAAAATTAAGAGTGTCCATTTTCCGTAAAAGTACACACAAACCCTCATATATGTGTGTAATATTACAGGATTATTATTGCAATTTTGAAAGCGATTTAAGAAAAAAGGTCTAGAAACGAAAAAATAATCGATGTGGTTTTTACTATTATTGATACATCTTTCATTATGTGGTCTATATGATTTTTTATTGTATAAAATGAATGTACTGGCGTCCAGATAACTATTGATTAACAAAGACTTCATCATTAATTTATTATAGTTTGGCGAAACCCCTTCTGAGCGGTAGAAAGTTCCGAGCGGCGATCATTCATGGTAGCTGTCGTTTCTCGCAGTGCCGGGCGGTCCCCATGAGGTCGACCGACGACCTGCATGCGGCACCAACCGCCGTTCGAGTTGCTATATTACGTTTTTTATGTTTGATATGCCCATCGCAGCTCATGCCCAGCGATTGACGTTGAAGAATAAGAATCAAGTTAGTAACATTTTTGAATTCCATATTATTCATTACTGAATAATAATTCAAGCAACGAATGATTTATATGACGTTCTATTATTATTGTAAAAATTAAGAATTTCAAACCTCTTTGATCGATATAATCCTAACATCTTTAAGACTGCCATCAGTAATTGAACTTCATCTGAGAGAATAAACGGTTAAAGCCTCTTCCACTATCTCCTTTTAAATTGACATTTAACAAAAAGTCATTTTGTCATGTCATGACATTTAGCATGAAATCCAAAATTAATTTTAAAAGTGACTTTTAGTTCAAAACGAGTTTAAAAGGAAGAGGCCCTTAATTTCAAACCTTGAAAATGTCGTTTTCAAAAAGCATAATAAAACCACAATTTAAATTACAAATACATAAACAAAATTAACGAATTCATGTAAATAATAAAATATACACCTGATAGGGTAAGACATAAATGTACGACATAAATCCGTCAGCTCCCCGTCTACCTACTTGTTGCAGTCGCTGGAGTCTGATATTACGTCATATTTTGCTACTGGAACTTTTCAATTGGTATGAAGTTGTGCGAGCTAGGCGCCTGATCAAATTATTACCATGTTGCGGTTGCTTCGTGCCCGGACGGAGTTCGAAGTCTCCAGCGCTGAAACGTCGTAACGACCGGCGTTTGCCTCGGCACACTCGACCTTGTCCACCCTGTTTGGAGACCCAACGCGAATTACGCTCCTACGTGGAGTTGACGAGAATAATTTACGGTATACATGTTTGGAACTTCTTAATAAGTCCTTCTGAAATTTGCATCAACAGCGTAAGCACTAAGTCTTTCTTGTGAAATTTACACCGAGTTTTGTTGTTGAATTATTAATTTCATAATAAAATTATGCCCATGTGTGTCTCTTTTAAAATACGATTATTTATTTAAGAATCAGTGAGTGGATAAAATGTTGCATAATTTTATTTTTGTACTTATGTCGCTCTATATTTTGTTGCGAAATATGCTACATGTATATAAACAATGTTAATGGTGAATTAATTTGAATTTATAAAAGAAATCAGTAAGCATTAACTGCAAGCGTAATGAAGAAGGTTATTCGATTTAAATAAAAACAAAATTAAACTTATACGATATATACCTATTATAAACGTATTGTCCAATTTTGTGCAGTTTTTTTCTCAAAAGGAAAAGTGGAACTCTTATAAGATCACTTTGTTGTCCGTCTGTCTATCTTTCCATCTGTATGTTTCATTGTTTGTCTATTTGCCTGGCTATCTGTTTGCTTATCTGTCCGTCAGTCAAGACTTTTTTCTCAAGAATTGATAGCGCTACCAAATTTAAATTACTACAAAATACTAAAGTTTCTTAGAGTTGTAAAATATTTAAATTCAAAATATTCAAGCTTCTATATTAATACAGAAAATATTGCCATTTTATCATATATTTTTGCACTCTCAAACTCACTTCTCATTGACCTAGAATCATAAAATTCGATAAGGAACAGGATCTTACAGCACAAAAAAAGGGAAATATCTGAAAATTATTAAATTTTAGTTATATCAAACAAAAATGTTTTTTTTTCTTTGTGGTTACAAATTAATATTTGCAGTTGGAGTGTCAACCTTAATGTAGACAGATGCATGGAAGAACATTTCTTAACTCCTCACTATAACGACTAAAGATTATTAAATACACCACAATATAAAAAAGAGTCGAAAAGTTCTTAAAAATGAAAAAAATTTTAACTGTATTTTTTATTATAACCCTCCCATTTCTAGTCCTAATATCACCTATATAAGTTTTTTTTTTTTCAAATTTATTCAATGTTCGCACATTTAACTAGGCTAGTGACAAAGGCACGTAGCCAGGTCTTCTACAAATGAATGAGCCTTTCACAATTGAAATGTCAATTGTTGTTCCCTTAAACTATGAAATAAAACATCGTGAGATTATGGTTTCTCTGCAAAACACACAGTTGTGTTGGCAAGGAATTAATATCGAGTGATACAAACATTTTAGTCTAAGATCCGGCATCATAAAAATGTACCCTCACCTGTTAATTGGATCAAATCGTGCTTTTAAGTCAGATGATAATATTATAAATTTATTAGAATAATGTCTGACACCGTAGTCCTGCTGCAATTAACATTAATTAATTATTATTTTTTTGCTTCTTATGTTAATTGCACATCGCGAGTACATAACTTTCGAATATGATGTTTTACACCTTGTGACCACAGGCAGCGACCTTTATGAGTGCTATAGCTACCTGTAGCCAGGTGTAAACAGGTAGGTAAACCAAACTTATTTCTCTCATCTATTACCCAAAAAATTTTAACACGTATGTAAAGTTTACAAAATTTTAAATTTATTTGTAACTAGCAATTACCGTGAAATTATTTGTAGCCTACATAAAAAAAAGTAAATAATGTTAATAGCAACAAGACTACGGTGGCAAACATTGTTCTCATAAATTTATAATATAGTTATCTGCCTTTAAAACGTTATTTGATTCAATTAATAGATGAAGGTACATTTTTCTATTGCCGAATTTTAGACTATTTATTATAAGCTACTACTAGATAATAGTATAAATAAAAGTCCATGTTTTTTATATGGGCTACAAAGGAGTCAATAGTGCGTTACCGGCCTTTTATGGAAGATTAGGATATCTGATGTAAGGGGATTAGACCACCGAAATTTTTATGAAAGAATAGGATAGCTGATGGAGTGGAGAATGGGCTACCGGAACTCTTAGGAAGGAATAAGATATCTGATAGAGTATGATAGAGGGGGTATGGACCACCGGAATTTTCACTCACTGGACGAAACTGTGAAAGTGTGGCATTTCAAAAGACGACATCTTTGTGCTGCAGGCACGTAGGCCTCTGCGTGGTTATACCATATTTTTTTTTTCCTTATAATAGTTACTGCGGCTTTTTTGTATTATCGAAAATTATACAAAAAGAATAAAATTCTAAATAGAGTAGAATTAGAATTCTAAAGAGAATATTCCTGGCAAGTTGTTGCATTTATTTAACTAAATCCATAAGGGATTCTGCTATCGTGTACGAAAAATAACGCCTATGAAATGAAACGAACAGACAAGTAATATTTCGTACCTCAGTTTCGGAGATGGAACACTATAAATTACATTTATTTATGATGATGTAAAAATATAAATAAAACAAAAATATCTAATAGGATCTTGAAACGCTCGACACGAAAATTTCAAATTTGTAGTCTTTCCATTCCTATCTGGCGACAAGTTTATTTAAACCTATTCAAAAACGTTTTGTTTCCTAAGTAAATACGACAAAATTAATTCGCTTCGAGATCATTTCATCTTAGTGTCAATTGTTTCGTCAATATCAACGTTATACGTGTTACAGTAATCAACGAATTCGAGAATAATTGAAATTTTAAACAAATATTTCACTGTATCAGCACAAGAATCTATTAAAAACAAACGCTGGGCAGCTTTTGTAGGTCACCAAGGGGACGATCGTTCCCTTGAAGCCGGCGCGGGGACGAAGCGAGATCGATCCTGTCTTTGTGAAAAGCGAAACAATGTTCCAATGCTGAACAATGTTTGCTTGTGATCTGCGCCGCCCCGCCGAATGTTTGCTCACTCTATGACGTTTCGCAATACAAATTGTAGCATTCTAAAAATGTTTACAGATCTATAGTCAAAAGGCATCGATGTAGCAGAAGGGAATACTTCTCTTATTCACGATCGGAGGTATTCCGTCTGTATACTGATGTGATGAAGTTTTAAATGCGAGACAAGGAAAAAGAAAGTGTTTCATAAATTCACGCTGTACTGTTGTTAATAAAGGTTGTCCATACGCTATATTTTCTGATTTCTCAAATCTATTAGGATAAGTTGTACTTTACGAAAACTCAATGTTTGTTTAAACCTATTCCGAATTCAATAGCTTAATGATTTTTTTTTGTTTGCACTCTCCACAAATCGAAATATTACATCGAAAGTCAAATAACAACAACGCGGCCTTCGCAAATAGCATTGTTATTGCAAACGAATTCTTTGTTTTCTCTCGAATCGATGTAACGATTTCAAATCTTAGCACTTGCACCATTGCATTATATCCCACTATCGCATTCACAGACAAACCATATTATGATGTTTATTAATTACGTGTAAGTCCAAAACAGTGGTAGCCGAGGGGTTGGCGCATTGTCTTCTAATAGGGAAGTATCGGGCTTCTGATTTGATAGCGACCAATAGACCAGAATTTTAACCTAAAGCAAAATGCGCCACTTACGTCGTGCCTCGGGGAGCACACTTGACAAATAATCTGGGTTATTATAGAATTGTGATAACGATCTTAGCACTCCTCGGCCTGCACCTGGCCAATGTAAAGAATTTAAAGTGCAAATTCCAGAATTAAAAAAAAATATTAATATGCTTCTACAGAAAGCAGTCAAACGCTATGCAAACGAAATATTAAAAATATTTCTTTTGAGTTTTAATTCGTATTAAACATACTTTACTAAATCGTTCTACAAAAGGTTTACCTTTTTCAACTGT
This sequence comes from Eumeta japonica, assembly GCA_005406025.1. Classification (NCBI taxonomy): domain Eukaryota; kingdom Metazoa; phylum Arthropoda; class Insecta; order Lepidoptera; family Psychidae; genus Eumeta; species Eumeta japonica. The sequence continues at coordinate 45,091 of BGZK01001424.1, forward strand.
TTTTCTTACGCGTATATGTAAGACCGACATGGCTCGTTCTATAAATCTCTATTCCCAAAATATTAAGATCAGAGATTTAAAATACAAGCGACTATAGCACTTCACAAGCAACAAAGCCGTTTTCATAGAAGCGGCAGTGCAGAGCAGACAGCTGCAGAACGCGTCCAGCACGCAGTTCATCAGTCAAGATTTCGGTCCTTCACGCCACGCCACTCCATATGCTGGATGCACTGGAAAATCTGGAAAATACTGAATTTTGGATAAACACGCTTTTTGATTTCATTCAGTTGTCAAATATGAACAACATTTTTTTATCGTTATTTTACCACAAGTTGAACTTTTCTATAAGATTTTATTTTGAATTCATTAAATGTATCAACAAATGATTGCTTTTTTATTTTCACTATTCTTCTTCGTTGAATCAATTAGAAGTTCCTCTGGCAATGTCTTGGCTACAATTTTGATGCAAAATCCAAACTTTAGTAGCAGAACGCTTCATGTTTTAAGTTCCTATTAAGATATAATAAGGGGTCACAGTTATGTCCCAACTAAATAGAACAAAAAACCCTTTTCTAGAATTCACTAGCAACCCTTTTTTATAATGAGATTGAAGCACTTATCAGCGTTATGTATTTCTATTAATAATAAAGACAAAAGCGTAAAAATTACGTTAGAGCACATACTTATTTAAATTTTTTTTAAATTATGTCATTAAGATTTCATTATTTCGTTATACACGGACTCATCATTCATCAAAATTCAAAGGCACTTCTTCTAGACTTACAAATTTGACATTTAGAATATAGGAACAAAATAAATAAAAAGATGTAAAATTGCAAGTTTTTTCTTGATTAAGAATTTATCACAAAATATTTTTGTTGTGTTCGTTTAATTAAATCTTTATATGAAACAGAAAACTCATTTTATGAACTTCAAAAACAAGTGTATTCAATAAAGCACTTATCTACATTCTAAAACAAAACTTGTACTACTTTTATACGAACTACGGCCAAGTGCGGACATCGACACGTATTTTTTCGAGTCTCTAGCAAAATAATTAAATAATTAAAATTTCAGTAATGCTAATTTCGTATTACAGTGCATACTGAATTTTTATATATTATTCTTTATTTTTCTTGAGTAATTTTAAGATAACTATCGAATAACTTATTGACATAATACTCAAAGACTGATTTTTTTGGGATCTCGAAACTTTTTACGACTTTTTTTTTATTGCGAGACTCAGCATAATATTTTTTAAAGATTTTTTTTACATGGGATTACTTTATACTTAAATATCTCATAAATTGTTTCTAATAGGACTACCGGGATTAAATATTTGTTCTGTATTTCCTATTTAAATTTTTACAATTTTAAATTTAATTTTTTAAAAGTACCACGCTTTTGCGTTCATACATTGTACGATAAGTTCTTCTTACATTTATTAAAATCTCAGGGCAGACATTAATTTTAACAAATTTTTAATAGTAATTAACGTTAATGTAAACGCTTATATATGTATTTGACATCAATACAAATGAAAAATATCCTTGTCAGGTTCCATGAACATTCGTTTCCAACACATACCTAACTCGTTACATCCGTGATTTGTGTTACGACGTAACGTTATGCCGAGTTTGTCGAACGTATGCTTTAGTGGCTGCGCGATTCTCGTTTAAATTATTACACGAGCCCCCGTGTTGTCGTCGCATTCGCAAAGCAAATGTTCCAATTATCATACCTAATGTGGCGCACAGATGAGGGCACGCCCGCGCCGCCCGCGCCGCCCGCGCGATATACGGCCGTGTAAATGGCGGCGAGCGCACAAAACAAGCTCTTTACGTATTTGAGCATGTCTTCGCCGCAGTGTAAACACAATTATTGTTCTTGCAATATCTCCGTTGACGTTGTTCTGTGGCGTTTGTAAATCCTCAAAATTATAACGAAAAATCTACGTTTTCAACGCATTGAATAAATATTTGTTAAATTACTTCATGTGCACGTCGAATTCTCAAGCACGCTCTGCACTATTGTCAGATGATCAGTTGTGAGTTACATTAAATATGATGCGATCGGATGTCATTATGTATTCAAGGTGTCAAATTACACATGCAATTCAGAATTCCACACAAGTAGGGCAAATAGATTTTTGATTATCGATCTGACAAAATATTCTATTTCGGCACACATTCAATGTTAATTTTCAAAACAGAATGTATATTCTGCATGTCTGCCTTATAGGCCGAAAATTAATGCGTTTGGAATATGCAAAAGACCTGCTAAAAATTAAAAATGTGTAAAACTTTGTTTCATTATCTACGTTTTTGTTAAAAGTTTTGTAATACATATAGTAACCATTCGATTTTATCAAAAGCATTTTTAGAGGACCTTTTGCTTTTTCATATAGATCTAATTAATCTCGTGGTGGATTGTTCGGGAATGTCTTTTATGAAATGTTATTGCCAATTTGATTGAACTTGATTCCCTCTTCTACAGATGAGGACGGAACGCAGTAAACCATACCGTTGTTTCTTAACCGAGCAAGCAGTTCTAGTAGATATCTAACTAGTTTAAAGATAATTCTCTTTCTTCCTTCCTATTTTATCAGATTTTAGGAGATTAGATTAAAAATTATTAGTGTTTTTTAATGGTTAGTTCCCTTATTGTTGGCCTCGATCTCGTAAACGAACTCAGTCTCACTTTACATAAATGGAAAGGACTATACTCAGATTTTTCTACAATATAAAAACAATGATGAAGCAATTCACAGAAGAACGAGAGTAGCCAACTAAGTTCACAGAATCAACACTTTAAAGTGGCAATGGGCAGGCCACGTTACTCATAGACTCCACAACCGCTGGGGAAGTAAAGTACACATGTGGCGACCACGAACTGATTGGTGAAGTATGCAATAACCTCATGAGGTCGACTGACAGTTCGTAAGGGCTGAAGGTAATCGTTGATTACGGTTAGCTCAAGATACTACGCCATGGACATCTGGGGAAAAGATTTGTGTCCAGCAATAGTAATACAGTGGCTAAAATAAACGAAAGAAACGAGGACTATTTTAAAAGATAATATTGAAGAAACTGTAGGTGGAGAATTATTTTTAAATTAACAAATTTTAATTAGAGACGTGGAAATAAGAATTAAAAAAAACTACTTTAAAACATAACTAAGAACCAAAAGAAGTATTGAAAAGGATGTGTTCCGAAATGCAATATAGGCTTACAGGAATAATAATTTTTTGTACAGGTTATCGACATCTCATCAAAACTCACTAAAGTTAAAAAAGCCTATCCTTTCTAAATCCCTTATTCCTAAATCCTGTATTGTTCATTAAAAAGTGCGGTGCACCAGTTGGCATTGAAGTACAAAGGATATCTACATCTGTCGAGCCTGTTTATTTTTAGGTTTGAGTAAAGTAAAAAGAATAGAAAAAGTGTATTGTATAGAAAATACATATTTTTAAATAGATATTTAAACTTATTAACCAGAAATAGAAAGATTCGATAAGTTACATCGGAAATAAAGTTACTCCTAAAATAAACAACGAAACGTACGCCACAAACATTAGCAAAAAAAGAAAAGTATAATTCTTAGCTCTCTTGCGCTCGCAGGGTAAGTCAATTATTTACGAATTACATACCTAAAAACTAATAAAACTTTTCGGAAGCTTTCCGGTCGGATATTTGAAATCTCTCCTTGTTCCGAGAGGCCAAGTTTTTTTATGTTTCGGGGACGGCGGCAACGATCCTTTGGTGTAACATCGAACTTAACTGCTCGCGAATAAAGATGTCCTTCCGAGATAAAACGTTCGAAGGGGACGGAATTTTCTAGTTCTGGGAGCGGCTGGCGGAGCAGAGGGTCGGCCGGACGGCGTCGGTGACAATAAAATTAGATAAGTGCGGCCCGCGCCCGCCCCGGCCCGCGCCACCCTCGCCGCCGATCGCCGACGACGCCGGACGAAATCAATCGCTACGAAGCCTGAATTCTACCCGCTGATGCATGTGGCGTGTCGTGACAGAAATCTTATAACCGCGCCGGGGCGGGTTTAGGCTTAGGCCCGCGCCTAGGGTGCCGGAGGTTGAGAGGCGTCAAAAATATTTTTATTACATGATATGGAGTTTATACGACATTGTTATATGTACCGATGATTTATAATATGATTTATTACGTTTTACGAAAGAAAAGTCCGGCGTATCGGAAAAGCCCTAGGGCGCAACATTCCCTAAATCCATTATTGAACTACGCCACGTAATATTAGGGTTTTAATGTTAAACTTCAATGTATGTAAAGAAAAAAAACCTGTAAAGAAAAGCGAGCATATTCTATATAATGATGTGGGCTTTTGACGTAGTTATGACGAGTTATAACCTATAAAATAATATCTTTATTTTACGAAAATTTTCCATTTTCTTAGCGGGAAATTAAAGATATACTATAATATTTTTTATCTTACTTATTATATTTATTTTATATTAATAATGTGTATTTTATATTATATATTAAATGATGTAATATTTGCTAACAATAATAATTAATTTACATCTAGAAATATGAAAGACGAGATGATAGAAATATAGCACAAATATATATTTAGCATCTGTCAACGACAAATCATCTGGAATTTCTTTGAAAATATTCTTAATCATTATTTCGTCAAATAATTAGTTTATACAATTTTAATGGAAAAGGAAATTTTGCAATTTTCTTTTCTTTCTCAGTGCCTGCGGCACTATTAGACAAGTTCCAAATTTCTTTTATTAATAGAAAGCTACGTTATCCCTCAACGCTATAAGCTATTTTTTATTATTGTTATCTGAATTTGATCGTTTTTTAGATCCACTCATCTTATAATGTCGCATGGGTATAGTAAATTTTTCTGGTTTTTACGTATCTGTAAGCTTGGGACTTTTTACACGATTTTCTTTATTAAAAATTTTTAACAGAAACGGATCAATTGAACGTCTCTGTGGACGAAGGCACCATGGCTTTTACTGATATGTTATATAAGTACGTAAGTACATTTTTTCAACAGTCCAGTCGGTTTTCGATAAGTAGGTACCCACTCGGCATGTACACGACATTATAGCCATTTAGCTTCCATAATTTTCCAGGACTTATTCAATATTTGTATGTTCGTGTGATAATGACAACATTGAAACAGACACTTTTCGAACAATAACGAAGACAATTTTCAAATGTGAACTTTATTTAATAACATCTTCGACCACAAACGAGCATGCAAGCCACCAGGAGGGGGTCGGCGGTCACCGCCGCCTTTAGACAGTCGGGACCCCACAGAAATCACCGATTCGTTGGCGTTTTATTGGTAGAAATAAGATATGTGATAGAGGAAGGGAATTAGCTGCTGAAAGGGGTGTGGGTTTATAAAGAGAGAGTTGGCCACCGGGATATTTACTCGCTAGACTAAATGTAATAGTGGAAACTGCTACTTCATGTGTATATTCTATAAGAGTGCAAAACCTTACCAGTCAAGCCGATCCATTTTCGTGCTGCAACCAAGCTGCCACGGCTTGGCTTAACACATTTAAATTGTTTTAACAAATAATACATTGATCTTTATTATCGCTAAAACAATTTTAATAAATGATGATTATGCATATAATATTAACATTGAAATTAACAAAACACTTAAGCATTATGGCTTGCATAACATATAATATAACTTGACGAAAAAAATCAACTCTTTATAGCAAATACCATAAAGAGTTAATATTTGATTAGAATATACGCCATTTGGACTGGAATAAAACTAAGACATCTCAGAATTCAGGAGACGCTTAGTTTTGATCTACGCCATGTGCGTCTGATTGTATATTTCCTCCTGTGATGAAGCTTTTTATAACAATAAACAGTGATTTCTATTTTTCAAATTTTGTTATTCTTTACAAAGTTGCCAAAACGAGTGATAGTGAATATTGCACCCAAAACACACGTTTCATATTTTAGCTATCGTCGATCAGTTGTAACTTTCATAGAATCAAAGGACAGTTTACAAGAAACAAACTCTAGCGCTACTGTAACAAAGTTAACTGATGAAATGTAATTTTGAATGTAGTTATGAATGAAAATCATGTTATTCGCAATACTTGTTTTTATAAAGACCGGAGCGTTCCTATGTACCTTGAAATCTATGTATTTCTAAAGATGTTTTGGGTAATTTAAATTTATTTAGTAAAGTTAGTTACATTATTTTTTTAAATTTCAATAATAAATATTATTACTCATTTTGTTAATATTGATAGTTATACTGAGGATTTATACAAAATTTATCCAAAATGATAGTCTTGTGTGAAGCCTTAGTATAACAATCAGTATTTGACAAGAGGCGTTCCGAAAATCTTCCACTGGGTGTGCTTCGGTTAGTACCCTACTATATATATTGCACGTAGCGAATAGACGGGATAAAAATCGGAATTAAAAATCTAAGTGGTATCTGAACCGAGAGCGAGAGCGCGATCAAAATCACAAATGACACCGCGAGCAAAAGTGAGAATAACACCGACATGCGGACGCGACCGTAAACGGTAACGGTCAATGAGATAATCACAAATGTAACATAGAACGTGCGTAATATACCGTGAGTGTAAAATCGAAGAGCATGTAATCGATAGCAAAATTGTGATTGAAATTAAAAGTGTGACCGTAAATCGATTGAGAAACAGAGATAGAGTTTCTAATAATACCAAACTCAGGACAGACAGTGGCATTCGATTTTAAATGTTTAGCAGAACCGAATCAAGAGACATCCTTCGATATAAATGACTAGAAAATTAATTATATGGCCACGCGGGCAAAACCGCGGGCTATTTTTTCATATTTTGAACGCGAACAGCTTACCATCTTCGCTATAAATTCGTATACACCTTTATTACTTTAATCGACCTCCAAGTAGTACAGCAGAATCGATACTGCAATATCATTAAATTCGGCCTTAACTCATTATCTATTTACGTATCGCCCGCGCAAACAAATAAAGGAGCCTTATCTACGTTCCGCAGGTTAAACGGGCACCTGCGGGTACACAGACTAAAAGTGATAAGTCGGTCGCCGCTCGGGGGCGCGGCTCGGGCGCCGTGACATTAGCGCGTGTCGTGAAAAAAAAAGAAATTGATTTTAGGGCCGCATCCGATCCGTCTGCGTGCCGTATCAGCGCGGCTCGAGTGGCGGCGGCGGCGCGCGCTAATAACCTGCAGGGAACCGCTGTCGGAGATGTTTATTTAATGGCGTACAACCCCCAGACACTCTAATGGGGATTCGCACTTGTCCGAGTGCTCGCGGCGTGCGTCTACTCACCCCCCCACCCTAATTTTGACGTGAATAGGAAGACACACCTCATTTTCCGGTACGGCGTGCTCGGCGACGCATTATCGATGAATAACGGCTTACGTGATACGAGCCCTTTCCGCGACGTAGCGCATGCACCGATCTTGAAACCTTGTCGAAAAGTTTTATCGTTTTTTTTTTCTTCGGTTGGAAGTTTTTAATTTCGCCTTTAGTTATTTTAATCACGACACTCATACACAACGCACCTGTCTGCACAATTGTTTGCATTTAGTGCTTTTAATTATGTGTATGATACTTACTGTGATATGAATTCATATATATGAACAATTATAAACGTATAATTGTAATTTGGGCATAAAACTTAGTAAGGTGTAACAGTCTTAAAACTTATACGTCAGACGTAATAGCGTGCTTAATTCTTAATTACATTTGTATTGCACTGAATGTGTCAAAAATAGCTCATAACCGACTGGTCAACGGATTGGCTTTGATTCAGAAGGTACGAAGTTTATAACTCTGGCTGAATTGACCTGTTAATTATTTTTCAGCTTAATTTAAGTAAAACCAATCGCCCCGTGCCTCGGAGTACACTTCAAATAGTAGGTCCCAGAAGTTGTCACCGCATCAATCTCAGCGATCCTTAGCGGCTTCCGATCTACTTACGCTAGCGTGGAGAGCTGAACTTTACCAAACCTTTCAATATAAAGTAAGCAATTTTAGGAGGGCACCTCTACAGCGGATCGATACATATCTGATACAAACAGGACTCCTTTCACATAGGTTCATATTAACAAATGGAATTCAAAATGAATTTAAATCGAAATCAATGTATAAATGAACTGCATTATTACAGGATCAATGATGTATAAGGGCGAGTTCTTACACCGTTCATTCTATGATATGTTTTATAGATTCTATAAAGTAAGAAATGGTAACAACGTTACAAGGGAAAATTATGTTGCAAATAGTGGAGTAGTTAAACGGAACGGTCGTCCGCCAGCCATGATAGAGGTTAATTCAACGTAATACAAGTCTCATCGTTTGCACTATGGCGAACTATAAGTTAAAAGATTCACAAGATGCCTTCAAAGCTCCGAGTTCAATTCACGTTTTAATACCTACTTCAAACAAGCACTCGTTCTAACGACCGATCGTAGGTGAAACACGACATTGAATGAAGCCAAAAGAGAATAAAATAACAGAATATAAATATGACGAAAATTTTGTAGTTTCTGTATTCCATAAAATGCAGAATAGAATGAGTGAGAACGTGCCCTGACGACCGTCGATTTCAATAATCGACGCCGTGAATAAGCTGGATTTGTTAAATCGTTCATTAACAAATTACATTTTCAGAAGCAATTTTTCAATGTCGCCACAACAACGAGCCGGCTGACGGCCGCCGCCGAGACATCGGGAACGACGTGACGTCTAACGAAATCTGAATTCCGTGCTTTTCACGTAAAGGGGACGTCAGGTAATACGCCTAAATCAAGCTAATGTGACGTCGGCGGCGCAGTCGCGTATTACCTTTGCGTATTCGCGGGGCGTATGGCCAGATTATCATTTGAATGTGCCCTCAGACGATTGTGGGATTTCGTGACAGTTGTACAATGGGGAAGTCTGCCCCGGGAAAAAAATATTTTCGCCGTTGCGGGGGCAAAATGCCGCCGCCGCACCGGAATAAATGTCTTTATCGTACGTCAGATTTTACCTGCGCCTTGCGTGTGCACCCTCCGACACCGGCCTCGATTTGCTGCCACTCGTAACTTGTATGACGCGAGTGCGATAACGAAATTCATTTTGTTTTTACTGACATCCATCGGTTGGATAGTTTCGTCACTAAAAAAAAAATTAAAATTTTTGACAGCACTGAAACTCTCTTTTGATAGAGAATGAATATTAACGGAAATATATTTTAAAATTCAATTCAGCGACGATAAAGTGATTATGAAAAATCTATGATTCTCAAACGATGGGTTAATAGTGAAATCAACTAAAACCTAATAAATTTAACTCAAACGATTCATAATTTATTGAAATGGGTTAAAAAGCACAAGAAGGCAAGAATATGAAATAATTTTACATTATACATCTTTAGAATTATTGTTGTTGTTTGTTGGGTACTGTTGTGTTGCTATATTGGCACATTATTTAAAAATATTGTAGATATAAAAAATTAATACACGTAAATATGGTGACCACGAAATTTTAAATTGTACATTGAGAGTAAAAAAAGCGTATTTTTATATTATTTTATTGTGTAATTTACTCCTCAAAACAATCTCCTAAAATCAAAATATTCTAACATATATCTGTCTGTATATGTACCAAAATGGCGTATTTTTGCCTAAATAAATGGACGTGTTTCTGTCCTTCTGGACGGACACACAGACTTGAGAGTGATCTTATAATAACTATTTTTTTCATTAAATGTACGAGACCTTAAAAATACTTTGTGGTCTCGGTCACATCTATGCTAAAGTGTTTACAAATCATGAATTTTATCAAAAACACTTTCAATTTCGATTTTCGTCCATGACTTTCACTTACTTGTTTTAATTTTCAAGCGTAATTAATTGTTTTTTATTTATAACATGAAATATAAGTAGGGAGAAATGAAAACTTTTCTGAAATACATTTAGCATCTGGTTCGTATTTGTAGTGCTATGGGAAGCGAGGGGTCCGAGGGGGGTACGGCCATAAATTAAACGGTGATGACAGGAATACATACGAATTTTCATTTCATTTTCAATTTATATATCCTGCTACCGTAGCGCTGCCTGCAGAATAACTCAGAGCCTCGGTATGTTACAGGTATCGATTCTATGAGTAACAATAATTTAAGTACGTACGCGTATTATGAAAAATAAAAGATATTTTGTACCGTTTTTTTTTTGCCACATTTATAATTGAAAATAACGTTTAAGCTTTTTTCTGTTTGTTACTTTAATAAAACCCCAGAGAATAAAAAGACTTGTTTAATCAACAAATTAAATTTACCCGCTTTAAACCCTTTTAAAGCGGGTTTTAAACTAAAATGCTTAATAAAGCTGTTAACTATATTAAAAATATGAAAAGAATTGCGCCTAAATGACATCTTTTAATAGGATATAATCAAATATTCTGTATAAATAAATAAAAACGTCAACTTTTTCCTCTTCTTGACAACTGCATACATTGTACATCGAAGATGAGAAGGACGCTCTGCGTTGTGAGTAAAAAAAATTCGGCGTTTCATCAATTATAAAAAGAGTCCTATCTATGTCTAACATTATTATTTAATCTATGACGCGGCTTCGCACACTCATTTTATGTCAGTAATCACGTTAACGTCATCAGCGAAATTTAGTGATCGACCATGGACTCCGTACTTATTTATCTTTCACTCCTATTGGTGTTTTTGAAGGAAAATAGATTTGTTCATATGCGTTTTGTGTTCAGCTCCTAACTTTCAAAATTGGTATTGGGCTATTTTTAATATGCACAATGTACATTCACAAGTAAAACTTCTTTATCGATGTAGTGATGAAATCCGGTACGGCATTAAAAAAGCGGCTTTTTTTTGATACATTTTACGCATGAGTATACCAAAATTGGCAGATAAACGGTTAAATATCACTGCCGTAGGAGGGCGGATTTATATCTATACACGTGCAAAAAATCTACCCTCCCTTTGCCATAGAGGGTACTGGAATGCATGCACAATCGTGTATATGCATTAAACGTATGCACATAGTGCTTCGTAAGCTTAATTATAAGTATCTTCGTTCTCGTATACATTTGTCATTTATAATCGAGAAAATGTTATTCGGTGACTTATAAAAAATAAAACTTTCATGATAAGGTGATATAATCAATGGATTATTAAAATTGCAATTCCAACAATTATTTTATTTTAAACTCTTTAGTGATTGTAAAATAGCAAGCATTAAATAATTCTACTATTCTACATAGGGCAAGATAATAACAATTATAGTTAATTAATAGTTACTAGACGAAATGATTAAATGCTTGTTGGTTTTTTTGAACTGGAATTTTTTGATAAATCAATGAAATTAACCATTCAACTTTTAATAAGAATATATTTTTGATAATTAGTTATATATCTATAAGCTACAATTAAATTTTCGCTTAAACTTCGTTTAATCTATTTATTTTAAATATAAAATGAAATAAAAATGATACGTTTAATCGCAAAAAAGTTTTACTACATGCATGTGTACTCGAAGACGTGTGTACACTTTTTTGTTTGGTATTATTTCGGCTCAAGTTTATTTTATAGAATACTCCTCCTTAACTGATATAAACAAAAGAAAAGACTGTCAATATGATATTTAAGGTTTAAGTGTTTTTTTAAGCCAAAGAATATGATGTTCCGTCATTAGGCTTCATCAATTTATTATTATATTATGTTTTATTAAGATGTAATATTATTAATATATTACGTATTATATAAGTAAAATGAAAAAGCTCTTATAGGTTAAATAAAGAAAGGATTTCTAAAATATGTCGAAAGCGCAATACTTTTATAAACTTCCTTCACTGGTAGTGCCTAATACAAAACGAATAACTTTCTTAGCGTTATTATGTATGAAATAAATATTATAAAATTAAAAACAAGATGTAGATACTAAATGAATTCGAAAAAACAGGAGGATATAATAAATAAGCAAAACAAAAGTAATAAGCTAAATGTACTTATTTTTTACATTTTCATTAAATATGACATTTTTCAACGTTTTTTTCCCCTTCAATGTCGCTGCCATGTAAACGCAAATACCTTCCAAACAACTTCGAACGGAGAGATAACTATTATCCTTTTACACGTCTGCGATTTTGTGTTCATTCGGTGGCAGCTATTCCAGAAATAAGACAGCTTTTTAAAAACACACAATTCTTGGAATAAGTGAGTATTATTTTATTTCGTTCCTTAATTTTTATTTATTATTATATCTATTATCTAGCCTTCGACTAGTGGCCATCCTTGAACCTAGTCGTGTGACTATTGAACAGTGAGCACCTATTTCTGTTCCCATACCCGCTTTTCTTTTTTCTAAAATAATTAAGTACAAAATCATTTTACCGATATCGTTGACTGTAAAAATAAGAATATGTACACAGTTAGAATAAAAAGCTATTATAAACTTTTTAAATTGTTGAAAATGGTATTACTTAATAATAACTCTTTGACGTGAAAGGAAGATATATTCCTATCGTAAGTAACAAAATACCATTAAGAAAATTTCAATTTTAAATCGCTCGATTCCATTCTAATTAATTAATTAAGCATTAAGCAGAACTACGAGCCAATGTCGACGAATAAAATTTCCATTCGGAGCGAATAAATTTCACTGTAGCAGTAAAATGTTTCGGTACATTAGCCCGAGTGCGGCGTGCGGCGGCGGGCGGCCGCGGCCACCTGCGCCGGCGTCGCGGGCGCAGCCGCCGCCGACCGGGCCCGAAGCCGTCTCACGTGGGCAGCGTGCAATCCCGGCGCACAGTTTTACCTAATTTCATCCACTTGATTTGCCGTTTCGGTGAACGTATCGACTCTTTGTTTATTTTGTAAGCTACGCTGCGCTATGTTGTGCTTTCTGTTCTATATTTTTGAATTCTGTATTTAATTAGGAAATTATTAAGTGAACTAATATCATAGGGAAAAACAGTGTGTATGTTTAAACGCACTAACCTCTAACGCTGTCAGTCCGTTTTTAACAATTCTTTTCACGTTAGAGCCGCTATACATCTGTTCGTGTCGGCATATTCGGTTCAGAATTGTTTTTTCTTTCGGCTGAGCCGGGCGGCACTATCTACTACATTTGTTCACACAGGCGCGATATACGGCGAACGCTCTGTCTCGATTGGATTAATTTGGATGTGCTGAACGCAACCCGAATCAGCCAGATCGGTATGATTCGGGTTGCATTCCCTTCGGCAAAAGAAAGTCGCTGGATGGCCTTAAGAAATGGATGTCACTATGAAGTAGTCAAAAGAAAAACCTATTAAATTTATCGAAATATATAGATCTCCAAATTTACTTAATATCTTTGTAGCTTTTTTTATTTAGTGTTATGAACAGAAATTATTAGGAAAGCTTCATACAACAGGACATCTCCGTCGACCCACAATTTGAATATAACTAGACAGTTCTTTCATCCTCATGAGCCGAATGTAGAAGACGAATAACACAAGCCGCATTTTTGTGTATGTCATTCCAATTAGCTGGGCGGAAAAACGCCGATAATTCGGTCTGTTTCGGGTCAGCCATCTCCACATATATTCGGTATGTGTCGCCCGGGTATGCCGAATTATGCTGACTCGAACAGATGTATAGCCGTCCTTAGATAAGTCGTGATGAGCCACTTCTATTCCTTTAATGTTGTTTTTTTTTATATAGGATTTATAAGGGACAAACTAGCATACAGACCATTGGAAAGTAGTCGCCGTCCATTGACAATCGATACCCCAGACGAGCTGCTTGTGCTTTGCCGGCCTTTAAATGCATGCGCCAAATTAAATTTAAATCCTTTAATATCTTCAATTACTACTTAGTTAATGAAATGCACTCGGTTTTGTAATTATTAAGTGTGAAATTGAGAATTTTCCAATTACTAATAGACGAGTAGCATCTTTAGTTTATTCATGAATTTTTTGAATTCTTGGATCCCTTAAAGCCCTCATGTTCATATTACTTTTCTCTTGTATCCATGTACAAAGTTGTATAAACGCTGGCTATGTAAAGAGATTGAAAAAATTTAATAATTTTTAATCAGAAATCCGCAAGGAGATTTTATCTCTAACAGGTACGCCGGCACTATAGACGGTTGTCTGCTTGGGAATGCCCATCGCTAGGATACGTCCAGATATAAATAGGCGAAGGCGTAAGGTTTGCTTCTTGGGAAGAGCTCGACAGCGATGTCCGTAGCCGATAGCGCCGGCCGGGGCCGGCCGCGGGACACGCGATATCGCCGCCGGGGCGGGGCGGGATTGGGCTCCCGTGTATCTCGCGGACGTGGTGCGGCGCGCACATAAATAAAAGTTTATCGGGACACCTATGAGACCGTTACGCCTTTGGTGTTAGCTTGAAATTATACTGAAGGCGGAAAACTTTAATCTGAGTAAATGAAGTCTGTTTATGAAATACACGTCTACACTGTGGTAATATAATTATTTTTGCTAGTGTTTTTTAGTTTCTCCTTCTTTTCCGCAACAACAGAGTAACAGATCGCCGTGTTTTTTTTTGGCATAGAAAAAGTTCAGTGGTCGGATAATGATATAGGCAATTTTTATTCTGAAATTATGCATAATTTTTATGAATTACATTCTATAATTACCTGGACGAAAGTAGCTGGTCGTATTTTGTTATATTTAACTGAACGTGGCTAGTCTGCACAGAGTATATACTTTTTGCGCCGGAAAATTTTGCGCTTCCTCCGGATTGTAGTAAGTACTAAAATGCATAGTCTCCGTGAGTTTTAAATATAGACGAATTTTAATTATTTCATTACATTAACTGGTATTTTAATGTAATTAAAACGGCGTAATTTATGAACATTACTAAATTTTACGTGGCTTCGTTCGCGTGAACAGAGAACGAATTGTTTACTTTATTGTGACATTTGATTATTGGTAACAACATAATCCAAGGGACGATCAAGTTTAACAACAGTTCGGAATCGTAATTGTGAGCAGGACCAGGATTGGGATCGAAAGCGTAAGTGAGACAAAAATGAACGCAGTATGTGTGTTTTTGATGTAAGGTGGAACCGAAATCGAAATCAACCAGGATTGGAATCGAAAGCGAAATTAAAATCGGGCTCACGATTGACAGCGCAGTCGATTGGTATAAAAAAATGATAACATAAATAATATGGAATTAAAAGGAATGTGCCTTTTTACTTAATTTTTACTCAAAATATTACTAAAAATACTTAAAACAGTACAATAATGTTAAACAGCACAATATTAACTTTTCCGACCAAAATCCTGATGCAAGTCTTAAATGTAAATTTTTCTTATAATTCTGCCATCAAGACATCACTTTGAAGACTCCTAAATAATACTGAAATAAAAAAAATTGGTTGCCTATAAAGTCGGTATACGGGCGAAAGTTTTACGTGACAACGACTTTGAGTGGTAAAATCATTTTAATGTGAATATTCATTCGTATAGTAGGAAGAAGGATGAAATAATAGTAACAATTTAAAACATTTATTTATACAAAGAATTATATTTAAAACATTAATTTATACAAAGAATCTCGCACTGAATTTCATATTAACAAAATTTTATTTTTACCTTTACACATACATACGTATTTATATACAAATATACATACAATAACTTGCAATACATTTGCGTACAATGAAACAGCGTTTACTACAACTTAACTTGTTCCTATCTGAGTGGAAGGGACGCGTGCCTTTCACTTTTTATGTCTGTCTCTCTCGCTCTTAGGCGGGCTAACCATGCCCGAGTGGAAGGGACGCGTGCCTCTCACTCGCTCTCATTGTGAGCGCATAACGTGAGCGGAGCGTAACGCAGTTTCTTGAAGTGTCACCCGGCAAACCAATTTATAAGACGTTGTCACGTCAAAATTTAAAGGTATTTTTTTTTTTGAGCGCGAACTTCAAACTCCAAATAGACGTTAACATCTGTAGCAGTTTTAAGTTTAAAGGCGTTTCATTCCAGCTACCAATTCTTTCCAAGCATAAATCTCCATCAAGCGATTATTGTCAATATGATGAAATTTAAGGGCTCAACGGCAATACTCCGGGCGCCTTTCAGCTCGGCTGCCGCAGCGAGTCCGGTATGCGCGTCAGGCGCGCGCCAGTTTGTTCAGGGCCGCACTCGTCCCTCGTCATCGCCGCGCTGACGAGCGCGCCCTGACGCGGCTATCATGGAAATATATCGAAATCTGATTTGCACAAAATCAGGAAAGTCTCGAGAAAATAGCGACCTGCGCTCTTAAACGAAAGATTTTTTATTTCGCAAAAAATAGTCTATTTATCTATATGAAGATTCCCTGAGAATAATAGGTACTCCCTATGATGACGTCAATCACTCCTTCATGACAGTCTGTTGCTAGTGTTAGTATCTTTCTAGTGTAGATATATTTAATTTACGTTGTTAATTTATAACAAAAATTAAAATATCGTCATGGTTAAATAAGTCTAAAATGAGAAAAAGGAAGATTCTTAATTTTATGGGACCATAATGTCTAAATCTGGCCCAGTTACTATGTAACAATTTAATGACGAAGTTTACTACGACGTGCTCTTATAGTATACTTAAGTTATACTTAACTGTAAATAAATTTATATTAACATTAAATAGTAGTTGATAATAGTGATGATATGATAATAGTGATGAAAAGTGATAAAAGTGAAAAAGAATAGTGGCAATCTAACATATTTTATTTATGACAGAATAAATATTTACTTGCAGATTATAGTGAAATTAAGATTTATTTTATGATAAGTAATTCTGTTTCAAACAAATCTCTAAAGTCCACGGTTTTTATTAAGCAGTAGAACTGAGATCTTACGAAGGTACTCAACCTGAGTGAGTTCTGAATGCAATATTTTTGATTGTATCAAATTATCTTTAAAACTGTATTATTTGTATTTATGTTATAAATCAATTTTTATCTATACGTTTTCAAGCGCCACTTAAATGTATGAGAAAATAACATTATAAAATATCTTTGACCAACTTCAAAATAAAAGAAGAGGTTCTCAATTCGTCTGTATTTTTTTTATGTGTATGTGATGCAGTACTTTGTCAATGGTGAACCGAACCATCTGACTTGGTGACAAAGTCAGATGGTTCTCTTGATGGGATCCCAAGTGGGATATTTGAGATATCTTTTTAAGCTTTTCTGGGGTTTTCGTTTGAAACTCATCATCTCATGCTATTGAGCGGATGATAAAAGTTATAGCACTCCTTAACGGTTAGGAGCTAAATAATACTGTAACTCATAGACAAACAGCTACTCTTTGATAGATACTACTAAATCTACAAGTTTGGGATAATTCGCTAAATCTAGCGTATTACATCGGTATCGAGGATCTGATCAATGAACTAAAGAACTTAATACTTACTAGTAATGGATTATACCCATACTACGTGATCCATATTTTACAATTTTTATCTTCAATGATTTTGAAGTACATCTTCTAAATCATTTAAATCAGTTTTCCATAAAATTCATCCATCATTATTAGCTCAGAACAAACTACGTCGTATATAATTCATTCGGTTCTATAACTCATGTGTTTCGGTTTTTATCAAATGGTCTGTATTGCGCAGAATATTTTCATATAAAATATCGCTTACGTTGTTTAATTCTGAAGAGCACTAACTATATCTTTTTGCTTTACCACAAGCATCATTTTCATGTGATACCGTAGCAGTTATAGCGTTGCCTTATTCCTTCTTGAGAATTAAAACTGGTTGCACTAATCTCTGTTCTGTCTATCGTTTGCATTGTTTTTCGTAAGATTAGAGATTTTAAACATTATATTTTAATTTATTTTAAGTTAAGATAAAATATTTTTTGGTAATAAGAAAAATAAAATAAATTTACGATGTCTAAAAATATGCAGTAGTTTTTTTTTTGTATTGTGGTTATACAATTTATTGCGATTTACGTATTAGATAGTTCTCGCCAAATATAACTAATATACTTAAAATTGAAAATATAATAATAATAAAAGTCTTACAAACACCGTATACTCTATATTACATAAGTAATATATTCAAGTCAGGAAATAATCTGTGTTTCATCATCATCTGATTTTTTGGACAATCAAATTATTAGAAATATAAAAAATAAAACATATAGAATAAAGCCCAAATGTTAGAGTTTATATATTATAAGCCCCCTAACATATAAAAACAATTACCGCTTTACATTAAGTTCTGTAATTGTTTTTATAAATAGAAATTAAACTAATGTGAACATAGGAAATTATTTTCAAAATAAGAATTGATTTGGTTAGAATGTAAACAAAATATTACTTTAACGCCTAATAATTATTTACAGTAACTCTATAAGACAATTTTTTTCTTTTTGAATAATTTTCTGAATTAATGACAAAAAAACGTTATAAGAAATTGCTGAATATAGGCCGTTGATTTAAATTATATTTTAAAATCATCGTTGTTACAATATCATAAACAATGCCGACATCGGTGTCGAGTGTAGAAAATTTGTCGGCGATTGCAAATAATTAAGAAAGAAATGCTTTATTCTATTGACTAGAGTTCACTAGAGTATTTGTGAATTGGGAAATGAAAATAAGATTTCCTACTAAACAATCATTAATAAACACGTAAGCCCAAAAAATTTTGTATTTGGCAAAAGCTATTTATTGCGTTAATTTTGTTTAAACAACATTAACGATGTGTAAATTATAGAGTTCTTGCCTCCTTTAAACAATACCGCTATCGAACTTTCAACGTTACCGCAACCGTGACCGGCCTTACGGGGGTCCATTGATTACGTGACGCGATTTTAGCGATTTTTTGACCCATTCTACACCCTTAGTGAGTCGTCGTGAGATTTAGCTCTAATCCCTCCGCCCAGCTCTAATTTCACTTGAGATTTTTCAAAATTCGTATTTTCTGATGAGTTATTCCATCTCATACTGAACATGATGAAAGCAATTCTTCCTTTTTTCAGGAACCTGTGTTCCATAACTTTGTCATTTCTTCCTGGCAGCACTTCTTCGTATTGTAGACTTATATTTTCACGTATAATTTAATATTAACATGTTAATTAAAATAATCATGACAACTAATATTGAATGAGTGACAGCGTTGATTGAGCCGTGGAGTAGTGAAACGTGCACGGGTATAAACGGCAGGTTGGGATCTGACCGCGCGTAGCTGCCGCCCGGCTCGTACACCGCAGCGTTCATTGAGTCTCGTTTGACTGGCCGGCGGCGGATAAGCAATCGAGGGGTTAGTGTGCTCCTTTGTGACATTGGCATAATAACGATAAATATTATTGCATGATGTTTAGCCGTATTCTAGTGGAGAATATCTCGCAATTTTAGACTATGCGGAAAAAAAATTACGTGATATTTGTCGAGACCCCCCCACCCGATCCCCCACGTAATATTTGGTGGAAATCGGATAGAGTTCCCCCCTAAACACCTCATGTAATTAATTACATGAGATGTTTGGGGGGTTTTATGGATGCTCCCTATTATTATTGTTTAGTGAATCATAAGGTACGTATAATTGTCACGCATGCGAATTATTGTAAAAAAGGTTTCAAATAAATTTTGACACGCGACCGTTATTTCATTCTATATCAGTCTATTATTATCAGCGTAGAATCCTACGTGTGGATACAAAGACATCGAAACACCATTGAGTCTTGTAATTGAATTTCTGTAATACTCTCAATTTCTGTTATAAAAATATATAGAGAAAACATTATCTTATAGACGAAAAATTATGGGCACCTTACTTATTCCATACAAAAGGCTACACGATAGAAATAAATTTTTGTAACAGCTATTTTTTTGACTTTCTGACTCACTTTAAAAAATAGTCAAAAATATTTTACTTCTTTTTTTAGAAGTTCTATACCTCCGCTTATTGCATCCTAATTTATGGTGTACGATTTTATTATACTGTTTTAACAACGCGTCAAATTGCGCCACGCACCTTTTATCGTTGTGCCTTGGGTATTTGTTGCTACACCTGCTGCGGGGCAAGAGAGCGAAATTCTAAATTTTAGCCAGCTTCAAACGCCTTCTTAGCGCGCTCACCGCGTAGAAACGCCAGTCACTGAATACAAGAGAAACCACGTTTCTCACATACTGAATCGTATAAGTCCGTGTTCCTATCTACTCGGGTAATTCGAACAAGAATTGTAAAAAATAAACCTTTCCACTAAAAAATTGCAAAAAAAAACCTGATTAATAAAAAAATATGTTAAACGACTTCAAAAAGCCTTTAAAACGAAAGTTAATAACAATAATTTCTTAAGCCAAAAATTAAATTTAAACGCGTAAAATTATTATTAATTAAATATTTGCAATACTTGCTTAAAGCATTTTTTTCCGAGTCGGTGCCAGCCAAAGCAAGTTTAATATAACGTAAAGTATTTACTATATGACTTACTTAATCGAATTATACAATATATTATTATTAATTACATTTAACTACTTAAATGTCGAATGCAAACCTTCTTACTCCAAAATGATATGAAGAAAATAGCGTGTGAGGCGGAAAAGCGTACACGCAAACGTAGGAGCCAAACAAATACTCTTGTTTTTTCGCGAGGATTATGAATCATTAGGATTTAACATTATTAAAATCTAATTTTTTTCTCCAATTCAACCTCTTTATTGTCTTAATGGTTAATATTGGATTTCATGAAATTGCATACAGAAATTGTTAGTTGCTTACTAATTTGTATCCGAAATATGCTATAAAACATTTTAAAATCTTTCACAGGTTTACATGTAATAAAATAAATATTCAATTATGTCTATATATTTTTTTTTATTATACATGATAAAAACATACACTATGAAAGAAACGAACCTTCTTGTTGGAGCTTCTACAAGGAAAGAGAAAACGCTTTCATCAATGCCGGGTCGAGATATAAAGATGACAAAAAGTCATCTAAAAAGATGTGATATTTAGGCCTTACAACATGACAATTTTGTATCCAAACTTACAAAAAAGTAATATATCTTGCACCACAGAAAGCACACGACTATAAATGATAATGCAAAATTGGTGCAGGCCAGAGTCGGGACAACCTTAAATCTCCTCTAAGTCCAGTAATATTATTTAATTAGCGATTCAAAATTTCACTGAGTTCCCTTCATACTTTCGACGATACTAGGCTAGAACTCCACACCAAAAATCATCAGATAGCTAAGCAGTCAAACTTTCCAACTTACCCAAATAAGTCCTTAGGCGTTGCAACAGCCAAAACCGGCTATGAGACACTAAGTTTAGGACTAGACGAAGCATTTTGTTCTCTTTCAATATATCTATGTCAGTAAGCGGATCACGTCAGCTTATTACTGTTTGTTATGAGGTAGCGCTGCCCCTCGGTGCATTGCGGCAGCCATCTTGCAACGACGTTCAATTATGCAAAACACGTTTTGATTAAGATTGAAACTGCAATTTTGAATAATTCCCTCACCATCAACAAGCTTTGTCCGTGCGCACTTTTTTCGTTAGTAGTCTTTTCCTGTAATAAATAATTTGCATACATTTTCTTGTTCTTCCAAAAACAATTATTTAAGTATTTTTCGAAATACGTAACGCAACGTCGTCATGTTAGTTGCAGACGATGGTAACTAAAATGAACTATTATGTTAAGAAAATAGGTATGAAGGCAAATGTCAATAAAGCTAAGTTCATAGTGTTTGAAAGAAGTAAAAGCATGACTGAATACGATATATGTACAGAAGGTGAGAGAGTTGAATAAGAGTAAAAGTCGTCTATTCGGGTAGTTTGTTTACTGTTGATGGTAATAATGATAGAGATATTGAAAGGAGAGTTAGTGCGGGAATTAAAGAGAATGGAGTCTTGCTTCCTATAATGAATAGGTAGTAAAAGTGTCACAAGACAAGCACGTTTGGTTACCCATAATATGGTCCTAGACCCTAAGCTTGCTGTAGTGAAAGTTGGATATGACAAAAGGAAAATAAAAATAGAATTAATACAGTGAGATGCGATCCTGCGCAGAATGTGTGCAGTGTCTTTGAATGATAAATGTAGGAACAGTGCTGTTGAAAAGGGCTGTGGTTTCAAAGAATATGTAGCGATTAGAATAGA
This sequence comes from Eumeta japonica, assembly GCA_005406025.1. Taxonomy (NCBI): domain Eukaryota; kingdom Metazoa; phylum Arthropoda; class Insecta; order Lepidoptera; family Psychidae; genus Eumeta; species Eumeta japonica. The sequence goes on from BGZK01001424.1 coordinate 67,225, forward strand.
AAAATGTATAATATGATGGTTTGGCCATCTGGAAAGGATAAATAAAAATGAACTGACAAAATAAATTTAGAGGGCATATAGTATATAATGGAAATGTCGGCAAGGGCAGCCCTAGAAACTCTTATGCAGATCAAATTGGTAGCATATTAAAAAAAGCAAATTTTTAAGCACCCGAAACCGACATATTTGCACGAAAATCTTAATTGATTTCAGTGAAGCAAGAGAGATTCGTAAAGATCGTACCACATGGAAATGTGTGCTTTCTGCCTACCCTTCTAGGTTATTATGTTTTACATTAGGCTATAATGATAATTATCATTTAATCACTACGTTGTGCTCTATTATTACTTACTACTCAAAACTGAGTTATAAACGTACGCAAATAGAAAAAATGTAATTTTAAAATGATGAAATCATAGAAAAATATGAAGTATATTGTTAAATAATTTATATCATACTTTGTTATTTCTATTCACCTTATAAAGGTTTCCCAAAGTCGAACACGAAAAACACTCACCCAAAAGTTATCATAATTCCATTTGCATGTTATTTCTATTTGTAATTAGAAAATAAACAAAATTAAACTTTCAGAATGTATTAAGCAAATTGCTTGCCCTGAAATGAAGTAATGCCTCCATCAAATCCAAGGGTTAAATGTTATCTAAATTCTAGTAAAATATTCAAGCCCCTGTTTAAGAACGACTTATGTTAACTTTTAGTGACTGGCTACAAATTTAAATTCCGTAGCCGATTAGAAGTTTCTATTTCATCGGATTATCGCTCCGTAAACATGGGACCTTTGATTAATTGTTTAAATTCAATCCTACGTTCTGAGTCCGGGCACGTCAAAGCTTTATTCGGGTCACATGGACGCCCTTTATTTTGTTTATACGGTATGCGTGCAGGGAGTGGGGCTCGAGGAAAGTTTAAGGGCGTGTATGAAACGTTTTTGGAATAGAGTTCCTCCTATAATTTTATTTTGAGTAAGGAGAGAATTCCGTGAAAAATTCTTTAATTCATTAATTTTTTTTCCTGAAACCAAAATAGTAGGATACGCAAATATTGTGTTAAATATATTAAAAATATATATAAACGTCTATCATATAACACCGATTCAAAGGATGTTTAAGGTAAAATTTTTATGTTCTGTACCAAAATAAAATGAAAATATGATTGTTTCAGAATGGTTATTTCTAAAGATAACAACTTTTCCAAACATTGAAATATCACAATACATATATACCGCGCTATCTGGCCCGCTCCGCGTCCGTTAATTGTCTATGGTCTAGGAAACCAACTGTAATATTAAAGGGGTAAATAGCGTAAACAATCTTCATTTTGTAGTAATTGAATCGATTACCATTCCGCAGCTTCTGGGCTATTTAGAAGCACTCCAGTCGATAAATGACCGCCAGTATGGTTTTCAATGTGGCCGCTCAGTTGGTGATCTTTTCACTTTATTGATTCAGTATTCAGCAGAAGGAGTCAAAAGTACGTTTGATATAGTAAAGACTACATCAGTAAAGACATATGATGGGATTTCGCACAAACCTCAAACAAACCAGAAGTTTCAACAATTTCTTATTTTTCTTTAAATTTCCACATTTTTTTGGAAAAGGCTTTCCCAGAAATTGCGCAAATGGATTAGCAATTTCTTTATGGAACGGACCATCAAAGTCACGATTGACGATTCATGCTCGGATTTTTCAAGCGCGTAAATTTCAGTGTCCCTGAATGTTGTGTACGGACGGTCCCTTATTTTATACATTATATATATATATGTATTTAATGTTAACAATATTCTTTGGTATCAGTACAACTAAACAATTCCGAATTTTATTGATGATTTGTAAACCCTACAAAAAAAAATGCCGGTTTTCTGGAATTTCTCAGTACAGAGATCCCTTAAACGTGTATTCCTAGAGTTACTCGTACGTCGGAGAGAGGCGGTCGCAGCTCAATTACTGCGCAGTGCGGGTGCGGACGCGCGGGGCTATCGGCGGGTGCACCACGCTAGGTATTCCTTTGAAACCAACGGTGTAGTGTTACTCGTGACGAGGATCATGTTTTAAGATCGAGTTGAAGTCCCATCCGTGATATTTGAACGTTTATAGTTAAATACTAAAACAATAAAATAACCATAACAGAAAAGTTTAATATTTTCCAACTTAAAATTAATATAATAAAGAATCATTTGTTATACAACTGTATTTATTGTGAATAGTGTATTATTCGAAACTTATTAAATCTGTATTAAAATTTATGATTTACAGCAACTACTTAAATATTAATCGTACTAATAATGACGTACTTTGATTGCGAAATTTATCTTGAAAATTGACCAGGATTGAGTCACAAGGTCTATATAATTCTGCACCACCTTTTTAATGCTTTTTCAATTTATAGCTATGAACTTAACTATTAGATACAGAAATACATTGCTTAAGAAAACAAAAAAATACTTACGAGTACAATTATCAATATTTCACTAAATAATACTGAGGTCTAATTTTATACCCATAGTGTTTCCTAGATGCCTACTTAACCAGCTACGGCGCAACCAAAAGGATAATTATGGTGATATTATGATTTGATGGCATGCATATATTAGTATACTGTTCTCTCATAGACCCTATAAACTTATTGTGACGTTATAGAAAATGTCATTAGATTAATCTTTACTATTTGCGTGTCACAAAGTAGATTTTTTGGAATAATTCTTCGGTCATCGTAAAAAGGGAAAACCATTGGCTTTCGATGTGATAGATATCAAATTCAAGAGTTTTGAAATTCCCCTTTAAATACATATATTACACGCGCGTAACAAAAAATACTATTTAAAAAAATTTCATGAAATTTTTTTTTGATCTTACTAAAAGTCTGTTTTGGGCTCTAGAATGTAACTACCTATACATTTGCAATGACCTTAATCATTTAGAAATCAAGTTGATGGAAAAAAGATTCTTTTTTAATACTATAATAATAACAATAGTTATGATTATTAATAAAATTATAAAACCTATGATTCTTATAACTGAATACATACACATTTTTTTCTTCGTTTTCTTTCATTTCTTGCAGTACTAATTTTCAAAAAAATTAAAACATATATATTTATACACTTCTTCATATAAAACATTATTTTTTTCAATTCGATCTTCAAAATTATTTACACATTCGCAATTGCTTAGACACGCGAAGGTCTAAGCAATGCGAAACTGTAAATAATATAAACAACAATTTTGTAGAAACTTTTCGTGGAAGCAGGTCAAAATTCTTTAAGACCCAATGCCAAATTAAAAATCAAAAACTCACTAATAATATCCTAAAAATCATTGTACAAAGAGGATAGATGTGAGCCGAGATATTCAATTACAAACGCATTAATAAAGATATTTCAAAGGCTATACAACCACTATACACTTTATTTCAAAACGAATTGTAGATATAATTGAGTAAAATAAAAGATCCACATTATTTGGAATAAAACAATCTATTGATAAATCTATGTGATATCTGAAGATTGATAAAAATAAAATAATTTCTTCAAATTCTGAAAATGGGTGGAAAACTATAATCTTCCAGGAGTTATTTATTTCCTTTATATTTAGAGGAACAACACCTAAAACGTAGGGAAAAATTAAGATGGTATTATTTTTCAAAAAGTAGGTAATATCTTGTTCAATGAAGACCCACCTTGTTGTTGACTGATGTGTATATACGTGGTTTTCGAGAATTAAGTAAAATCATCTTACTCTCACATTTGACTACATCCAACCATCCGAACAAGCCGGCTTTCGAAAAAGATTTAATATTATTAAGTGTAATACTAAAAGAAATAGAGATGTTAGATTAAGTGTAACACTCACACACTTTCGTAAATTATACCGAAGTCCGAGGTGTATAATCGACCACTATGCCAAAGCAACACAGTCTTTAATGATAATGGCTTTTTGGAGTTTTTAAAAATTTCCAATTTTCTTAATAAGTACGAAAATATATGACAAACGAACAAATGAACAGATTTTAAAAGCTGCACGTAAGTATTCCCCTTTTTAAACACTCTTATAAACATTGAATAATGTAGAAAGCTTTACAAAATAAGCAATCGCTTATTCACAAAATGTCACCATGAAGATTTGTCAAAAATATTAAAAATTTTTTCGACAACCGTAAAGGCAATCGTTTAAAAAATCTACATTATCAGTCGATTCTATTAGGGACTAAACAGCAATATAGACGCGATGGCGGGCGTTGATTCGGCGCGTCCGCAGTAAAATCGGCGCGTTACGTCGCGAATGCGCCTCATTACTATGGCACGTGAACACAATACAGCGCTGTACAACACCCGACGTAACGCGCTATCTGCTGCAGATATCGTCCTAGTACGCTTCGCTTCCATATATTACACACGTACGGCCGCTACGCCTCGCTGTCGCGATCCAACGAATGTTGCGCGAGCGCAGTACCAGTTAATATTTCATTTCTTTCATTGTCCTCAAATGAAGGCTTCGCCTGTATGTACAGACAGTTTTGTAAATCCGCTTGTCCAATTCTCAAGTTTTATAACGTTTGTAATTTTTTTAGCCTGTAAAATACAATTTCAGTACGTCTGTTCTCAAGTCTTTTCTTGCTGTGGTGACAGTAAAAATTTTCGATCGTCATGATAATCAAAATCAGTACCTTCGCCTCAATTAGTTGTAAAAATTAAAAAGAAGAAATCCCAATGTATCGAAGAGGCTACGTACAATGAAAAACGCGCTATATTTCTTTCTAGCTCGGTATGGAGAGTGAAAGATTAAATCGGTTAGCTGACTCCCTAACATAAAACCTACAGTAAGAAAGAAGGTTAAATAATTTTGCCTACAAAGTATTAATGATATACCGTTATAAGGACTGACGGTATTACGTTATACCGTTACTCCTTATTTTATGGCGTTGTTTGGCTGTTAATTTGCTGTAATTATTCACTTTTATAATAATTATGAAGTTCAAGCATTTGTAAATTCTTACTACATTTGATTTTTATCATAAATCTGAAATAATATTAAAAGCTGCATATTATATGTGTAAAAGAGTAAGAAACTCGTTGCGTAACGGTTGGTGTTACAGAAGCTGCCGACCACGTTTCTATTTAACTTTTGATTGAAACATTATAAAAGCATTTTTAAAGCGAAAAAAAAGACAAAATGAGTCAATTTCTTCTTAAGGTCCGCGTTTAAGACAGTTAATTTGAATATACTTCATTCAAAAAAGCAAAAGCCATAATATTACACACGGTAAGTGTTATAATTTTTAAAGCTGTATATGGTTGTATTTTTATTGTACTAATTAGCTTTTTTATAATACTGCACAAAAGCATATGTATGTATGTGATATGGATGTCAAAGATGTTTTGTGTGTACCTTTATAGACTTCTGACTGACTGTCATTGAATTTACATCTTATTATTACAAAAAATAATATAAAATGAAATGAAATAAAAAATAACAATTCAATTGAACAACAAAAATCTATATTTTATTAATTAATAAAAATCTGTACCTATCTTATTAATAAATTATTAACAGTTTTGAGTAAGTACAGAAATCTAAGCTTTTGTTTTATTTAAAAATAAGTAAAAACTCTAAAATAAACTTGTCTCGATTATAAACATGCCATTTTCTACATTTCAACCGTTGATCGGTATTGAGGCTCTTTCTTTTGTGTGAAACCAATTACATTACTTGAAAAAACGTGTTATACTCTATTTTTTTCTCCTGCTGTCTGATATAACTAAATGTAATGTTATTTAAAAACGCTTTTATTCTGATAATATTAATGGTCTGACAAAAAGGAGGAACTTTAATGTCGATCAACGGTTGATGTAGAAAATGGCTTATTTCCAATCGAGATAAGTTTATTTTTAACTTTTCACTTCTTTCATAATAATATAAAAGCCTTTTTTTTAACTTGTATCCGTTTAGTGGGAGCCAAACGTGGGTGCTGCAGCCGTGTCATGATAGTGTTTAGAACGAACTATCATATTAATTGGATATATAAAATTTCATATTTGTGCTGTCCGTCGTTGAGAAGTTCTCTCGTCTGGAGCTAACCCTCGGTACAACAGCCAGACTGATGGTTTTTTAGAACGGATTATTACAGTTAAATGCATGTTTAAAATTTCGTGTCTATGCTGTTCACCGTTAAAGAGTTTCACTATCCATCTACTGACTCCATCATCACGTCATCTCAGTGGTATCAAATTATCGCATCTTCGATTTGATTTACATACGTATACAAAATTTCAACTCAATCAGAAGAAACCGGTAAGTGCAAGATTTGATTACAGACATCGGGACAGATGTAAGTATATAAAAGCTTATAATAAAGTGGTGACAACGTAACGAAACCATAGATTAAACATTTACATTGATTTTACATAATAAATATTTCTATTTTTCAATGAAAATGACAACTCGTAAAAATTAAATTGGAAGTAATTGCGAAATGCAAACCATGAATTAATAAATCGCACTTAAGTAACTTTATAAAACATACTTGACCAGAGAAAAGGTACATTATATGTATATTTAATTATATATATACACATGTACGTATAAAGCCTTTATGTTATATACGTTAATAACAGCCTTTATTTATATGTTAATAACAGCTTTTTGTGTTACTTGGGATGTCACAGTACTTAATTCTCAAAAATATTCTACAAGAAACTAGTCAAGAACTAGTTACACTATTTTAGTCAACTATACCTAAATCACTTTACTCGTTTAATTAATTTGTTATTGCCTAAAAGAAAATTAAATATAAATCAATTATGAAAATAATGTTCCAATTATTCCGGCGTCAGACAAATTTCGATATAACTTGAACTTGAACGAAGGACATCTAATTCAGGCGCCTACTACAAGCGACGTTACTTATCGATTTTATGACATGAATTTATTTTGTAATCACTACATGTACTATAACAACTAAGAAAATAAATCGTCCTTGCAACATTTTAATTTATTATCACACTGAGTTCAACTCAGTTTATTATATAATGAAAATGGTTTTCTTCGGCCACGCATCACACAAAAACTACTAAACGTATCGGCATTGGACCATATATAGGTCATTCAAAATACAAAAAAATGTAAAAATATGTTTGTACGAATATTTGTCATGTGCTGATGACTGGAAGGATTGTAATTGGAACTTTAACCATTCGACGCAAAATTGTTTGTAGACGGTTTTAAGATTCCTGTATTATTATGTTCCTTTGGATGTCCCTAGCTGCAGTATAAAGAGTAATTTGTTACCATTAGCATTAATGCTCAAGGGAAGATCAAGATTGGAATCGAGTTCTGTATCGAAAATGAAAGCGGGATCCGGCAGTTTAATCAGAATTGACATTGAGAACCGTGGACCAGGACCATGATCACGATTAAAAATGACAGAAAAATCAGGAGATATAGAAAATGAAGGAATGTATTCTATGTCCGTATGAGCAAAGCCGGGATCAAATTTGAATAATATTGTGAAAGAAATTGGTAATTTTATAATTTACGCCCAGTGGAGAGGGCGGGTGACTGCTAGTATATATAGTACTAGCCGTTACCCTTACACCGTACGAGACGTAACATTTGCAAATACTTTATTTTTTTTTTATGATTCAGAATTAAACGAGTCCGTATTTTGGTTCGCGTGTGCATCCGTTAATTTTTAAAATTAGTCGTTCTCGTCGCCAATTCTGATCTCATAGTTCTGTAATCGATGTCAATTCTGATTCAATTGTCGGGTCTGATCCTGGTCCCGTTATTCCTAAACCGATCTTTTTCAACCTTGGTCCTTCCTTGGCCACAGATATTGCTGATAAAATATTACTATTTTTATTGGTATTTATAAATTAAGTTTTTTGTATAGAAGGTAATCTTGTTATGTAACATAATGCAATCCTTTTATATTAATCTTATATTCTATTTGAGAATATAATCAACCTCTATGCAAAATTTGAGTACAATCCATCCAGCCGTCAGCGCATGACAAACATCCATACAAACATGCTTTTATATTTTTGTATTATAAATAGCCTATAACTATTTACAGACGATTCCGCGTCGAATGTTCAAGATCTCATGCCGATAGGTAGTTTCCGAGATTTTAAGACATAAAGATATGTTTTCATTATATATGATGATATAGATAAATATAAAATTGTCTTAAGCATTTAATAAATGTTGGAAGAACTTACAAATTTAATTACTTAATCACAAAAGAAAATATTACATAAAATAACTGTTCAAAAAGAAAATAGAAATAGCTTTCAAATATTTTAAAATAACTAAATAATCAGTTGATTTTGAAGTCACTGCCAGCTAAATAATATACAAAGTGAAAGCGAAGGACATAAAAGATAAGAGATAACTGAACAAAAAATCATTGTAATGATAAGGTATTAAATCAAAACGATGTCAAATTGAGAAAAGGATATAAAACCGCGGCTCATCTTTAACTAGTATTAACTTCAAAAACTGGCTATTTAATTATTTTTAAGTTCTTTAATGACGTGTATTACTTTTTCTAAGTTAGGTTTTACTAATTCAGTTAGCTAAAAAAACTGAACATATACTTTCTCTTTCAGTAACACTTCAACATTTAAACACATAATCGAAATTCGCCAATGTCGATGGATTAGATTTATACACTCATAAATCATTCATAAGAATTAATATTTTATATTAATGTTTAAAAGAATTTATAAGTGCGGTGTGCCGATGTCGATGGCCTGGACATTGTCACTTGATATAGACACGAAGTAGGTAATATCTGAATTATGATATTTCCCATCAATATTTAAGAGTACGTAAGCTTCAAGAGAAAGTAGATACCCTCCCTGTGGATTTAATCCGCCGCTTATGTAAATTACATCCATCGTCGCGGGCCACGAACGGATCGCCGCCGGCCGGAGTAATGGATTGCTACACCATATGCAAATCATAAAATTTCCCGTATTAAAACGTGTGCCGTAAAAAAAAAGCCATTACGCCACATGAGCGAAGTAAAAAAAAATCAATACTCAAAATAATAATGGAAAATAGTTGATCATTTTATGTATCGACACTGTGATTTGCTATTTAAGATTGCTTTAACTTTTTTTTATAGTTTTTCTTAAAGATGGGCTTGAGCGGAATATTTAAATATAAAAAGCACACCTATTCGTTTACCATACATCAACATTTTATGTATTCATCATAGGTGTATGCGGTCTTAATCTAAATAAATAAAGTGTTTTCAGCCAGAAGTCATCTTATTTGGCGCGAATATCGGAGTAAAATTCCATTATTTTTCATTGTTTTTTTTTTTTCATTGAAAAAGGCATTAATTAATATCTATAAGCATTTTGAGATGATATCTTTCTTATTGAGAGAAATGTTGCAACATTCCATTATTACTATAAAAACTTACCATTTGACTTAAGTGAAACACATCAAGAAAAACTCGCTTTACAGCAGCTAATCATCATTTCGTACAGACCATCAAGCTTATGTAGAAATACAAAATCTCGAGAATGGTTTTACTTTTCATGTTCAATTGTTTTAACTTTATCAGATTAAATAATTACCAATTATTTCATTTAAAGAATAGCCGGCAAACGTCGCTCTGGAAAATCCTATGGGGACCAAATTGGCGGCATATTAAAAAAAAGGACCGAATTTTAAGGACCCAAAACCGACGAACTTGTATGAAAAGATTAATGGATGTCCACAAGGGAAGAGAAATATGCAATGATAGTACCATGGAAATCTATGGTCTCTGCCAACCCTTTTGGGAAATAGGCGCGAGTTTATATAATTATTACTATTTCATTCAAGTTACTGAAAATTTCCGGAACTGGTCATTGGCAACAATAGGACTTAAAACTTAATATTGTTTTTTGAAAATGGAACTCTTTGGGAGTAGGTTACGTTTTAGTTTTTGTAGATTTTCATTTGGATAGCCGACACATAATGGGTCTTCCTTTTTGAAGACTGGCCGACGAAAATTAAAAAAATCTTTGCGATACTAAGAAAATGGTTGCTTCTCCTTTCGGAAAATTAGGACATTACGCTATAATTTATGTGAATACACGATTTCTCAGAGGTTTGAAAAAGTTAGCGAATATCATCCTCGCGGCAAAGTCGTCCTTCGCGACGATAACCGTCCACACGTTCCGCTACAGTAACGAATGAGTGTTTGAAGGCTTCGATTTAGAAGTTATGACGTATTCATTATACCATAATCGGACTTTGTACGTTGTGATTATTTTATTTCCGAAAATTAAAGATATACTTAGAAGTATACGATTTACACACCACAACGGCGTTGAATGACTTCCAAGAGACTATTGAAGACGTCCCTAAGTAAGATGAGACTAACTGCTTTCTACAACGGTTCCAAAGGATGCAGAAGTGTCTAAATAGTAAGGGATTTTACTTTTAAAAATAATAAGTATATCGTAAATATAATACGTGGTCTTATTAATGAGAGAATTCATAAATTTTCAGTATTGCCCACGTACGATGCGTCCTCTCGACACATAAAAGTGTAATTTACATATTTTAATAATCAATGAAAATAGTAATTTAAGTGAGTGCACCGGAAAAATTGTTAAAGTTTATTTTATTTGTATTTAGAACCATATGAATTTTCATGGATTTTTTTTCGTAGCTCACTTGTTGAGACTTAGTTATTAGTGACAATTTTATTTTTTTGTTACAATTATCCATCCAACATTTTGCAAATCGTTTGAAACAAGATTTACGTAAACCTTTTGAAATATGTACGACGCAAGAGTTTATTACAATATACCAATTTTGACATTTTCTAATCTTTCATTCTTTTTTAAGAATATATGTTTTTAAAAAGCCTTCATAGTTTATCCAGCATGGTTTACCATTATTTTAACCGTTATCTTCCATTTTCGTTTTTCAAGTCCTAAATCTGTTTTTGGTTATGTCATGTTCTAAATGGTTCACTATAATACATTTTTAAAGAAACTATAACGGGAATGGAAACAAGTGAACGAACCTACAATTAATACAAATCAAGTCATTACATAACCACAGCTTTTACATTTCTCATTCCTTATTCAGTATTCAATCCAGCACTCAGACGTAATAAATAAATTACTATATTAATATATACAATTTAACATTCGACATAATGGCGTAGCGGGTGAAACGCTTACTTCGGAAATAAAAAAAACTAACTAATTATTTTATCGGCGGGTTGCACCAAAAGATAAGACATGCGTAAAAGTCATCCGTAAGATTTAACAGATAATTTAAGGATAATGTGTCAAATCTTACGGATTACGTTTAGGAAATACATTTTTACTTTTGATACAACCCATAGTATGATTTCATCAGGAATATTAAAATTTTTCTATTTAAAGCGATCAACATCAGATTATTTTTTTCACATCAATTCAAATTCTGTATTTGAGCGCACGCAGAATCTCTAGTTGCACATAAATGCATATAACTACAGCTAGCTAACGAACCGGTCCGCCATGTACGATTTGCAATTTTGATTGGGTCATTTGCGTGTACGTCCTTCTTCGGCCCTCCGCCCTCATCAACATGTGTAGTACACTGTGTTTTAATTTCAAACATATTGCATTATTTTGCATAAAAAAATTCTATCCTCGCGTACCGTGTATACTCGGTCATAATAAACAAGTTTACGCATCGGAAACCATACTGAGTTGTTTTTCGTGTGTCATGGAGAGTCACAGCCGTGTAGCCAAATTTTTTTGAAGGAAACATATAGAATTTATAATTATTATTTTTAAGCAGACTTTACCCTTCGAATATTAAATTACTTTTAGAGGTCTTGATTTTGTATTCTTCTTATTTAAAAATACTTTTTTATACTTATTTCACTATCAAATCTTAAAAAATGTCCTTATATTCTTTCTATATAGAAAAATTATAGTTTAAGGCTAACTAATTAGCGTTGATTTTAGCATATCATGGGCGGCATAAAATTCTGAATAATTGATTTGCATTCATGTATTTCCAGAAATTCATTTAACCTTGTTCATGTACATATTTATTTCCAAATTATTTGTCCGTATAAGACTTTTGTATGTGTACTTTTGCCTCATTACGAAATGCCTGAATATTCTTTGACTACATTGTAATATAAGGATTGTTGTTTGCCTGACTTGGACATTTCGGTTTATAAAATGGAACTGCTTCGTAGGTTTCTATTTGTACCCTTCAAACTCCAATTTTATATTCTATCATCCAGAAGCTTTCATTTAAGATGACTTTCATCTATCAAAGGTTCTGATAGTTATTGTGGCATCGGAATGTTAAATTAAACCTCCGTTTTCAATTTTAACCACCTCCCATACAGAAAACAAGAAACAACTCGTGACATTAAAGGTCCGGTAGAAAGGGAGACAGACATTCGTCAACGCGCAAATGGGGAATTTTGATCAAAGTTGGGCGGCGGGGGACGCGTGCGCCCCACACGCCACACGCTATCCACTTTTATCTATGCAGTTCGATGCCTACGTGCTGTATATTTGGCGGGTTCCAGTTAGACAAATGTTATGTTCAGTAATAATTAACTGATGGAAAAAGATACCATAGGTTCGGCTAAACTTTTCTTAAAGTAAAAAAATATTTAAAATTTATATTGTTTTCTGATACGAGAGGTTCTAAGCATTGATATATGTTTTATGCATTTAAGAATAATTTTATAACAAACGTACCAAAAAAGGTAGAATAAGTAAGCTTCTAAGAATGACAACGTTTAGTATGCAAAGACGTCCCCGTCTGCATGAGGTGACTTCGAAAATCTTCTAGCGTAGAATTCTGAGATGTCATTACATTATCCATTCTAAAACTGATCTTTATATTATTTGTATATATGCATAACATTTATTATATGGCACCAAAACAGATGGGACATTTAATGGATAAATTCATCTGATATACAAAGTTAAGTTAAATACATTTCATCTGACCCTTTGTTCAAAGGGACTAGAAATTTTAAACTAAAATAAAGTGACTATTTATTATATGAAAAGAAAATAAAATAATATAATGATATTTAACTTGTCGTAAAAAAAAATTGGTTGCCTGTAAAGTCGGTATACGGGCGAAAGTTTTACGTGACAACGACTTTGAGTGGTAAAATCATTTTAATGTGAATATTCATTCGTATAGTAGGAAGAAGGATGAAATAATAGTAACAATTTAAAACATTTATTTATACAAAGAATTATATTTAAAACATTAATTTATACAAAGAATCTCGCACTGAATTTCATATTAACAAAATTTTATTTTTACCTTTACACATACATACGTATTTATATACAAATATTCATACAATAACTTGCAATACATTTGCGTACAATGAAACAGCGTTTACTACAACTTAACTTGTTCCTATCTGAGTGGAAGGGACGTGCCTTTCACTTTTATGTCTGTCTCTCTCGCTCTTAGGCGGGCTAACCATGCCCGAGTGGAAGGGACGCGTGCCTCTCACTCGCTCTCATTGTGAACGCATAACGTGAGCGGAGCGTAACGCAGTTTCTTGAAGTGTCACCCGGCAAACCAATTTATAAGACGTTGTCACGTCAAAACATCGCAGCCGTTAAATGTTCGACATAAACAAAAGAAAATCAAAATTTCGGTGTCATGTTCAATAAAACAGGAATATTTGAGACTTTTCACTGAGTGTTCTTTTTGTACTTTTTGATGCAATATAAACTAGGTTAAACTAAAAAAATGTATATAATACTATATACATATTAAATATAGTTTATAAATATTAAAATAAACGAAAACATTGCATAATAAAGAACATCAGCAATAATAGCCAGTTATAATTATTCATTTTTTTTTTATATAATAAAAAATATAATTATCCGTAGAGTTGATAACGTTTTTCTCAATTGTCTGTTTTTTATAAGTTTAATGCTATTTGAATTTTTTCATGTATTCAATAAATAGATGTGAACAATCTTGTCCATTATTTTAAACATTACAAAGTTCGTACACTCGGGTCCACAAACTTTAAACTTTGCTGTTTAAACTTTAAACTTTGAAACCTTGTAGGATCACTCTCGTGTCTGTTTGTCTATCTGTTGCAATTTAATTTCTCCAAAATTACTAGACAATAAATATTACTATTTGGTACCACGTACAAAAGGTGAACCAGTCACGTATAAAATATAGTTTAAATAGACAAATATTTAACGTGAAGGTTAATTTTGGGGAGTTTAAGAGGCTTTGAAACACTTTTATCAAGTGCATCACGTGACAAGAAATGAACGGGTCGTTTATAATAATTGCATTTTTTAATGATTTTTTTATGAAATCTAACACATACGTGGTTATAAAGGTAATATGAAAATCCTCCTCACGAAGTACCTCCCATATCCCCAATATAGTAATTTTAAAATTATTTTCAAAATAGAAATTCTGCAAGATAAGGAAGGAATACTAGGTTTTCGTAATAACTTTTTAACTATATATTTGTTAGAATTCATGAAAAAAAAAATTATAGGTTATATGTAAATCATAATTAGCCCATGATTTACGTATAACCTAAATTTTTTTTTAAGCCTAGAGTTTTGAAATAACATGGAATACAGAAGTTAACTCATATTTACAGAAATACTAAATTGAAATTTCATTAATAGAAATACTTAAACCAAAATAAGTTTAGTTTAGTATTTCTATAACATGAGTGAAACTTTGTATTCCATGTTATTTCGAAATTATTGACTAACTAATTTTGAATATAAGGGAGGAATACCAATATTTGTTGTCAATTCTCATGAAATATGGTAGTGACAAATTCAATAGGTCTAGTGGTTACTATGGTAGCTAATATACACGAAGGTTTTAAATCCTAACCTGAGACACTTTTTCTTTCTTATTTTAAAGTGTAAAACAGCGACTAACAGCGCATAATTTTATATAGGTCTACATCATTGTTAATTATTACATCGATGACTTAGTGGTACATTAGTATAACTATGTCTGACCTTATATTTAAGTATGCGGATCAAAGACTATTATTCCCAGGAATAAAGTATACTTAAAAGAATTTGTCATTTCTATAAGCTTTAATTTAAAAGACGACAACGACGACACATCAAGAGGGTGTCTACCTGAACAAAGCCTGTCTAGCCTTGGACAGGGACACGCGGGCATGCGCACCCGGAGTCCTCAAGGTGCTGTCTAACACAGTCACTACTCCTCCCAGGGATAGCAGTATCCTTCTATCCTATCCTTCTCATCCCAAAACCTCAATATCTCGTTGACCTTCCATCTTTTCTACTCCCTATACCTCCTACTTCCTCCAAAATTCGCAACATTTTATGTTCCCAGAAATTCAAAAATTATTACCCCAGGAGGGTACTGGCTTTGCCAGAGAATCCGTCTCAGGACTTTCATCCCGGGCAGTCCCATCATATCTGGAGGGGACAAATTTCCGTACTGAAAAATCGGGAGCTATAGTCTCGATTGCGGTGACGAGGTTTGCCATCCGTCACGCCTAGTTCTCCGGAGGGGCGAAACGAGAGCTGGAGAAATCTGTGTGGAGGTATGGATGATAAAATCGATGATGTCTGCGAACTGATGAAAGACAGGCGACTGAATATATGCGTGAATGAGACTAAAGGGAAAAGTAGTGATGGAGCCATCAAACGCGGATCTTTCGATACTTATTAGCCTGGCATTGATCAGAGCCAACGAGGACACCGCGATGTTGGCTTCATCATATAAGAAATATTATCTGAAAATGTAAAATGTTACGAATGCGTAAGTTCAAGGCTCCTCTGACTCAGAGGTAAAATTGGACGGACACGCATTTTTATTTTAGGCATGTACGCCCCAGGTTCGTCCGAACCGCTCGAAGAGCTGGAAGAATTTTGGGCTGATGTGAGGGACATATTAGTTAAATGTGACTGAAACGAAAGGATTGTAATATTAGGTAATTTTAATGGCTGAGTGGATATACAATGAGACGGATATGAGAAAGTCTTAGGTAAATTTGGAGATGAAAGAATGATTGAGACTGGTGATTTCCTTTTCCTACTGTGTCAAGAGTTTAATTGTGTGTGATAAACACTATGTTCGATCATAGAAGGATACACTCATATACTTGGCCCTATAAACCCCCTCAGTGTCGTTGGCAAACTGTTATTATTGAGAGAGTTGTGAATGAGACTAAAAACAAAATTTGGGACGTGCCAAGATTTCGATTTCGATTTCACGGGGTATACGGACCAAACTTTTCTTCTGAGAAACATTGTAGAAAAGTTTTTGGCCAGCGGCAAAAAGGCTATCTGTATTTCCGTAGATCTGGAAACAGCTTATGATAGAGTAAAAAAAATGATCTAAGCAGCACCCTAACCATGCATGGAGTGAGTAGCTTATCGATACAAGCACTGCAATCCCTATACAGGGGCTCTAGTACTTGTTTCAGAATAAATGGGGAATACACTGACTGGTTTGACATCCGTAGGGGTGTAAGACAGGGATGTGTAGATTCACCGTGGCTATTAAACCTATTCATGGTCTGCATTATTTGAAAGAGTATGAATGTGGACTAAGAATGGATGAGCTGTCTGTCAAATGCCTCCTGTACGGCGACGACTAAGTAATCCTTACGCCGTCTGCGTCTACAAGAGCCTCGACGTCTTGAGAAGTAATGTCTGATGAGGACGGATTACAAATGTCGTTGGAAAGTAAATCTGGAAACGACTTTGAACCGGAAAATTTCTACCCAAATACGGAATTTGGAGAGCACAGAGTTTTGGCTGTTGAAGATTGGTGATTTTAGTATTATAAATCTTTTGGTAATAGTATTATCAATTACGTTTCTTTATTTTATGTTTTCAATGTCATAAAATTGACTAAGACAAATCGATAATATTTAAGATTGTTGCGACATCTCTCAGTTGAAAAAATATTGTCATAATTTCAATACATCCAAAGATATTGTCTAAAGTTAAATAAAGATATTTAGTTTATAACATACCTATGTTTTATTGACAAAAGTTATCTAAGTTTATAACCTTTCCAATTAAAAGTAGCATAAGCAGTAAATTATAAAGAAAAATCTAAGTCATAAACCCCGATGCGTGAGACCGGGGTTACCAACGATGTAAGTGACGGCCAAATGGTCAGTGGCTTACGTTCAAATTAAAAGCTACGCTTTAGATAGAGGCTGGTCTATGACATGCATGGAGTATGCAATCCAGCGTTGAGCCTCAAATTTGTTGTTCCAATACGAATCCTCATCGAACGATTTGAATATTGAATCGAGAGAATTGACTCGCACCGAATACCTTCACAAGTGTTAATTTTCTATTTATCTTAATCACCGATTAGATACACTTTCTACGTACCTTTCATGCCAATTAGACACATTTTGCGGAAAATGCAGACAGTCGCATTGACCGTGATGTCAGGACTGTTCAAACTACCGACAGATGTGATTCCAACCACCTCGCTTGAGGTACCGCTCACGGTATGACTAAGACAACAGAAGCTTCTCCACCAGCAGTCACATGTGTCGGAAGTACGCTCGTTAGCAGTCGACATCAATTTCATGACGTCAGCGTGAAGAAATAAGATAAGGTCTAAACCCTCGATATCATAATGTAAATCTATATAATTATGGGCGGTCATACGCCTCGTACAGCGGGCCTATACATCTTGACAAAACAAGAAATTCTGATTCGCAACAACTCCATCAATTCACCATATAACTCGATAACTCGATCGTACCCAGAGCTACGTGACGAATCAAAGTAGATTTAGAATCATTAAGAAATTCTCAACGCATATAGTTCTTTACGATCGCCGCTAGTTCGTCGTTCGATGCGACGATTAAGCTTAGCGTCGGCAACTTGTAGAATAGGTAATGCAGAAAATAAAACGGAATCAGTCCCGGCGCCCGGCGGGCTGGGTTTATGCGGCGGCCGAGTATCTCCGAGCCGGCAGCTTCTCCTCCCACAAAGTTGTTTTACGGGACGGGCGTAAACTGGAACGTAACGCGTTCGCTCCTCCGGTGTAATTTACGAAGGCGTAACAAAGTCGCTTTCGTAATTTGTGAATATGAAGATTTCATCTTCTCTCCTATGATTTCATATAACGATCGTAATGTAAATTTTTTTTTTGAAGAGTTCTACAAAAACTACTGATGCACTTGGGGTTTATTTTAGTATGTGATCAGCAAACCTTTGATGGTCTTACCGTTAATGATTGATCAGAATATTTGCCATCATGGTATCAATATATCTCCTCAATAGAAACCTTGCAGATTTAGTATATAAATAATTTACTAAAGGAAAAAATAATTTAAAAGAATCTTTGCATATAAATGGCGTTTTTCCTTATAACTTCTTTTTTAAGATATAAGTGAAAATCGTGCTATCGAATGCATAAAATCATTTTACCGTAAAAGTTATGGTAAGTTCAAAGGAAAACAAATACTTTATATGGTTTATGTGTATTTATTTTTTTTTTGAAGAACGAAGCATAACAATTTTTATAAAATAAACCAATTGTAGGCCATTCTGTCGTACAATTCCGATTTTAACTTTATTAAAAAACGCTAACACAGCAGTTCGCGTTTGGACTAATTTTATTTTCGCTACTGGCGCGCGTTCCTCTACGATATTTTTATTGCCTTAACTCAATTTTGAGCAATATTTAAGTCAGAACGTCTGAATGAAATCTCTTAATGATACTTTACAAACTATTTATTATATTTTATCTTTTTGTGATTCAAAATCCAAATAGTTGTTGTTTGTCCCTCAAATTGTAACAATTCTATTTTGGACTCAGGTCAATCAGGCGATGTATGAAAGAGATTTATGCATTTATCGAATTGCTAATATATTTTTTTTTGTAAGAAAATGGCAATAAAGGTAAAAAGTTGGCAACAAAAAAAATTACCCAAAATTTATTCTCAGAGATTCGTAGATTTTTCTACGTAGGTTTTAGTTAGAGATTATTGCCAAGCCTGCGCTGTTTCGAAGCACCGCCACAATTAATTACAATGTAAAACAAAAGAATTGACACGGGCAGAACGACAATACGGCAGTATTTCAGAGCTAACGTACTGTCCAGTTATTTATCTTTTTTATGTAACATAAAATAACTTTCCGGAGAGAATAAATTTCGTTTTGATATGGCAGTGTAACCAAATGGAACCAATTTTATTTTATTATTAGACCGGATAGAGCACTGTGAAGTTGCAACTTTTAACATGTTTGTAAAGGATTGCTATCCTTTTCTAGTGGTCGAATCGAAGAGCTATAAAAAGAATAGAAAATAACAGGGCGATTTTTTTCCACGTTCTACTCTGTTTTGGTTCAGAAACAGACCAAATCCAATTCTGTTCAAATCGTCACTATAGTCATTTCTTTTCGATAGTGACCATCGAAAGTGCACTTTGTTATATGTGTTATAGCGCTTTATTTATAAAGGTTATTTAACATTATAATATTATATGATGTAACATTATTACGTCAATGGTAACTTATTATGGCGCTATATATTAAGACAGAACACAATCCTTGCTGTCACAAAGCAAACTGATTGCCACCAGAGACAAAGAACACTTGCAATTTTCAAAACAACATTCTTTCAATTGTAATAATAACTTCTCTTAGGCAATTACTTAAGGAAACTTGATTTATGCGTAGACTCGATTTATCGGTATGGCACCCGTCCAACAACAATACGAAGCGAAAATACTGATTCGGCACCCGTCCAACAACAATACGAAGCGAAAATACTGATTCGGCACCGAATTGTGGGTCTGAAAAAGTCTTACGCACAAAGTTAGACATTTACGAAATGCGTAATTGTTCAGTGAATAATAAGTTATAAAGTGTTTACTAAATATCTCATCAATATTAAGTTAAATTAATTAATATTTCTTTCAACATTCCGTCATTTAAAACACATGTGTATTATAAATTATAACATAAGCGCAGCATAGTCATGAAATGGCGTCATTATAAACCTGTATAGCGTGTTGTAACTTTAAAAGACGTCATTTTAATTGAGTTCTGTAAATTTTGATTTAAGCGTTACCAATTTCGATTAAATTGAAAATATAAAACAGTTTGATAAACTAAAAATCAGTAAATCAGTATAAGATAAATTTAAATATTTATGTGTTATACCTTATAAGTAGTTGCCAAAGTTTCGAGTGTTTGTTTTACTAATAAAAAAAGGTTATTTTATTATCATTAATGAAGCTGAAGATGATTTTATTGCGTTTGATTCAGAGATAATATAGTTTTCTATTAAAGAAAGAGTTTTAAAAGCAATTCAACATTCCGATTTAATAGAGCAAACGAGGTCGGAACCTAAACTAGTTTTTTTTCAACAGAAACTTTCCCGTTTATACGTAAAATATTTAACCGAAATTTCAATTCAATCGGATGAGCGATGTACGACCGCATAGAGTACGAACACAGTACAGAAATATAATATTGTAGTGGTATTTCAATAAATAGAGTTAGCACGTGAAACTCTAATTTAAAATAAAATAAGTAAAAAAAAAATTAAACGGTGTTATCTGTAAAGAAACATAATAATGATTCAGATAAAATATACTAAAAGGTAAAAAAAGATTGGTAGTGGGATATCACACTTCACACAATACAAACTTGAACTGAAAGCTTCTGTTAATACATTTGGTCGTGTGAGTGAGAGTTGCGGTGGGTCTTACTGACCCACGAAGGAGGGACAGTAAATCCCTCCTTTTTGGTAGCTCGTTTACTCGTTTGCCACCCGAAAATGCTATAAAAAATTGGTACAATATTTTCGTACGACCTCCAAACGTCGATACCCGATAAAAACTCCCTTTTTCTAAAAAGCGTGAAAATAATACCTTCATCGGCTTTTAAGTATTTTAGCGATGAGTTAAAAAGTTAGTTTTCCTGGGAGATTATCGAACCCCTTCATTCCATAAAAACTCTATTTTTCGACTTAGACCTACAGACCTATGGACAAATAAACACCTTTCGGTCACATCCCAGTCCGGCCCCGCGTGGCTCACAAGTGCTCGGCCGGAGTGCTTGACTGAATTTAATTAAATTCGTTCAATTTAACACACCTTAGAGCTAACAAACGGCCGCGTCGCGCGCTTTACGCGCGGTCTATCGGCTCGTCGGGTCCGGCGTTGGCTGCGATACGGTTAATTAAAATCCAATATTGTCTAACCGAAATTGATCGCCGTGATGCGGCGTGCGCCGGCACCGCTCACTTAATCTTGCCGTAGCGATACTTCGAAATGTGGGGCCGCTAAGGGGTCGTGCGTGTTTGTACGTGTGTGCTGCACGGCTAATTTGAACGAGTATAGTAAATTTTTTTTTTGCAATTAAAAGTGTGCTTAAAATGTTAAATAATTGAAGTTTTTTTCTATAAAACGATAACATAAATCCGCAAAGATCATTTGATCGAGACAATCAAACATTTTTCATATTAAATTTTTGTTCATTTATTCGGTAAGTTCTGAGTTCATCCACACACTTTTATGGTATCGAGAAGAAGAGACAATAAACGAAATCAGATTTTTGACTGTTCTTAGTTGAATATTCTAAGGACAGGGGCGCACTACGAGTTTTTTGCTGCGCGGCGAAAGAACCTGCGACATTTTTACGTGCTGCAAATTTATTAAAAAATAAGCAGGCACGCGCACTACGGCTTAATAACGCATAAAATATCATTTTTAAAATGTATTTAGTAAAAGCAGCTTGTATTTCTGCTCTTGCAATTAGATCTTATAAAAAGAAAAAAAATTGGGTATATTCTCTTGATAAGAACGTTAAAACTAGGGACAATTCTGTAAAATATTTGGTGATGCTTTAAAATATTAAACTAATCATCCTTATTATTAGAATCGACACTCAATGTAGTCATCATTGCTCAAGAAATACAAAATAAATAATAATAACGCAAAAATTGTCAGCGAATCGCCTTAGTGTGCGCAGTCAAAACTAAACTAATACATTACAACAAACCGATCAACCACCGCGCCGCAAACAAATTGTAACTTGTTACAGACTTTTCAACGCTGCGGCGACTTTGTTGTTAAGTGCGCGCAACAATTTTGAAAACTCAATGTTACAACACTGCGGTGCGACTTTTCGCCGAAAAAATTAAATAGTGTGCGCCTGGTTTAACGAAGTCATAGACTCAGTAATGTATTAGTGCTACGTAACAAAATGTCACAATCCATTTTCTTGGAAACTGTTTGGAACAGAAAGATTAACGAAGTCGGTGAGTTAATCGTAGAAGTGCATGTTTATTAAAGTTAAATCATAATTTGGAAATTCTAGAGACTTAGTTACGTGGAAAAAAATGGGAATTCAATCAATTATTTTATAATGATATCGAATGGAATACCACATGAAATCTTGCAATAGCACTATTTAAAGAATTCTGTTATAAAAATTTTAATTCTCATGAATGAGTATGAAAATCTGCATCTCCCAATCTTAATTCAAAACATGACCCAAAGAAAAAATAAAACTGGTAAATTCTTGTAAGGCGTAGATTGAAGTAGAACCGTTTCATTTGCCTTACGTTTGACCTTTTATTAAATAAAACTCAAGTAGTTGAAAATAGTCATTATCCAACTATTACGCCATCAATGATATTGAACTTATTATATATTTACTACTTTTTAATAAACTGCCGAACGGAACAGTACAAAAGAATATAGTGTTTCGATTTATATTTAGAATATATGTGGAAGTGCTAAGTCTTTTCCATGTTTTTGAACTTGTTTCTTGTAAGAATATGATTCTCGCAAGAATATATCAGACATCCAACGTCTATCTTTATTTTATCTCCCAGATCTATTCCAAGAACCAAAATTCAATTTTCTAAACTACGTCGCTGTAGCCGGGTCACTTTGTTTTTTGTGTAAGATTTTAACATTCCATGTTACTTAGGTCTAAAGAAAATTGATTGTGGCGGACACACAACGAAGTGCTTACAAATTTGTCTCTAAAAAAGATGTCAAAAGCAATAGGAAAGGTATTCTAAATATTCTTTGTAAAGGTCAGGTGGGACAAAAAGCATGATGTATATGATAATATCGTTAACTTCAGAAATTTGATTACTATACTAGGTTTCGCCTGTGGCTCCGGCCGTTGAACATAAAAGAATTATTTCGTCTTGCATATTGATCACGCTCTCTCTCAATTCTGAACCAGGTCATACTTTTGATGATAATTTGTTTCACTTTCAATTTCGATCTCGATCTTGATCTGTGTAGATTTTTTTTCTAGTCTAGCTCTCGATCCCGTTCCCGCTCTTAATTCTGATTTTGTTACTGCTCCTCCTTCTAATTTCTGTCACTCTCCTGATTGTAATTTTACTCTCACACTCGGTTTAGACTGTGATTCCAATCTTTATTTCGATCTGCCGCGATCTTGACTCTCGATTTTGCTCCCCGACCCGTTTGCAATATCGATTTCATTAGCAGTCGTAGTCTCGATTTAGACGAAGCCGGAGCAAATACTAGAATTAAAATAAAATTTAAATTTTAGTATTTTACTAGTAGATAGTGTAGCTTTTTAAGAATGAAAAATGTTCAAAATTTGTAATAGCACAAATATACTGATGTAGCTAAGAACTAATGTAAATAGTCTATTTTATTCAGGAAGCTTCTTATTAGTGAAGGTATCTTTAGAATCAGTACAGTATTTTCTTCCAACAGTACAAATTTGCACACAAAGTCAGGTACAAATGTTTGTTTTCCTTTTTTCAGAAACCTTTCCTTTCGCACATACAACACATCGACAGATTCATAGTAATTGGTTGAATGGCATAGGTACCCAAAGCAAACGAATAAAATACATAGTCATTGAAGATAGTCTATCCCTATGTAAAAGTTATTTACAAACTATGAGCCTTTCGGAGATTAACTAAAACAAACAAACATTTTATCAAGAGGTAGTCAGAGTAAAGATTTAAAAATAATAAGTGTAGATTAGGTGCGTCATGGAATAAATATTTATAACGTTTTGTAAAAATGTCAAATATAAAATTTTATATATTAGTATGGATAAACTAAAATAAGTAGAATAAAATAAGTACTTGGAATAACAATTGATACCCTACTTTTGCGATTAAAATGCGATTAAAATCTGTATAGCAATTTCGCAGTTTAACACGGACAAACAAATAGATCGAAATAGTATATAGTATGTTATTAGCACAACTACATATTTTTATTGTATACCAATTTTCTTAAAGCTCGGATAGACCACTCTCAAGTTATAAAAACACAAAGAATCAGACAAACACAAACATAAACTTTAAAATGGTACATTTGGAATACATGTGAAAAAAATTGTTAAAAAAATTGTATGTACAGACAGACGCTATTGATTTATACAGAAATATAGATATTAAAATTATAAGAACTATACGCAGGTGTCACTTTTTTTTAGAGCTGGCTACTTAAAAACTGAAAAAAAAATATATTTAAATTTATGCAATGGAGCTCCTTTCCAACCTTATTATGCATATTGCTTTTATGTATCATTTATTTTTACAAATTAGTGGCAAAAAGAAAATTATTTTTCTAATATCAACATGCATTTAACGCGAGAAAATTTTCGTGCAATGATTTTCAATGAGTTTTGTTGCTATTTAAACTAAAAAGAAAGTTATTCTTCGATCGGTCTTTCATGATGAAGCTTTATCCCTTGCCACTGTTTATAATTAGTTTAACGAGTTCAAACATGAATGCTCTAATCTGGCTGACAATCCGCGTGAGGGACATCCTTCTATGGCGACGACCAAAAACAACATCAGTGCTGTGCAGCTCACGATAGAGTCTGATAAAAGAATAACCTACCAGCAGATTCGGACAAGCTTAGCCATCGGTATGAATTAAGTGCACAAAATCCTTTATGAACATTTAATGGTCAGGAAGCTTTGTACTCTGTGGATACCTCATAATTTGACTCTGTCGTGTTAATTGGTGCCGCGAAACGATACAAAAAATTGCCAGTGGTAACTTAAACGCTGTGTACAACATAGTTACAGGTGATGAAATCTGAATTTACTGTTACGATCCCGAAACCAAAAGACTGGCTGCTGAATCGGTTTTTTTTTAGTTCCTTACTAAAGGAAGGACTAAGTTACTTACTAAAGCAAAATAAGGTCTTAACGTCTGAAAAAAGATAGAGATATTTTTCTTTGGAATTACAGGTATATAATAATTGTTTTACAAAATAAAAAAAAATAACTGCAGACTGATGCACATACAATAATGGTTTACCTGTTCTTTTGGAAAAAGTTCGGGGAAATGACTTCTCAGTAGGATTCTCCTTGACCACGACAATGCCTCACCATATACCGTCAGACAAATTACTATTTGGGGACCTTAGATATAGAAATATTGGTTTAAGCGTCTTATAGCCCCGAGCTGGCACCATGCGATTTTTATTTAATTCCTATAAGAAAAGAAAATCTTCGAAGGAAATGGTTAACAGATGCCGAGGAAGCAATGACTGAATATGAAAAGGACGTCGAAGCGACCTCAAAGTGTGAGTGGACAAAATATTTCTCGGTGGGTCCATTGAGTGCAGCGATGTATTAGTGTCAACAGACACTATTTTGAAAAAAAATCAGTAATAACAAAAATAATTTTCAACAGCAGCACATCCTGTATTTTGGCGGGGTCACAGACGCAGTTGGGTGAGTCCCGCAGCTTAAACCTAAGCGGGTACTGTGCGAACCCATCGTGACTTTTTAAGGTTTGCGCCATTTGGAACGTCATTTCAATCTATCTGAGGACCGTGAACGCTTGGTCGACCCGGGGAAAGAAGCATTTAGTGACCTCACCACTGCTTCCCTCGTCATATCGTTGCTGCCAATCTTCCCGTCTAGCCGCCCTAATCACCTTTTTGTCATACGACTGCGGAAATAGATCGTAATCCGCTTCCGTCTTCTTGACGAGGGCGGTCCGCCTGGCGAGCTTGTCTGCACACTCGTTACTCAGAACCTAGAATATGCGCACAGCCTTGCCTTCCGCAGCGATCTCGGAGATGTCGTTCCTAGCTTCCAGAGCTTGACAGTGATAGAGTGATAGGTTTTCGGGCCGGTCAATACCTCCAGGGACGACCTAAAGTCACTATATATGTTGACCAACCCATCTTTACCCTTTTTCACCCTCCGTATCGCTTTTTCCAGCGCGACCATCTCCACCTAGAAGACCGGGCAGAAGGGAGCGCGCCGGAGCATCGAGTACCAGGTCTCCTTTCTGTCCCTCCATTTCGTCATAGCCGCACTGACTTTGCCCTCGATTCGGCTTCCATCGGTGTAGATGTGCAGCCCGACCACGGCGAGACGGTCCAGTATCTGGGAGTCTAGGTACTCAACGCCCTCATATCCTATCTTGGGCACTTGCGCAGGGTGAAGCAAGTCGTTAAAATACTAGGGTTTCTCTAGCTTCCGGTCGACAAAAGTGCCCTACAAATCTTTACCGCATTTCATTTCATATAGCCAGGCCGCTTCCCTCACTCTAATATCGCGAGGAAGTAACCTCGAGAGGATAAGTGCGGAATGCAGGGATACTGTACGGTGAGCCCGGCACGCCTTAAAAGCGACCCTGCGCTTGACAGCGCATGCCTTTTCCAAAAATCTTCCGCATGCCGAACTTCCTTGTCGCCGTTGCCAAAATACACAAAACGTACAGCACTGTAGGCTCTATCACTGAGACGTATATGATCCTCACG
Organism: Eumeta japonica; assembly: GCA_005406025.1. Classification (NCBI taxonomy): domain Eukaryota; kingdom Metazoa; phylum Arthropoda; class Insecta; order Lepidoptera; family Psychidae; genus Eumeta; species Eumeta japonica. Next base: position 94,007 of record BGZK01001424.1, read on the forward strand.
ACCTTCGGACTCAGACCTACGTAACCTTAGCTGCTCGGGTTAAACTTTTATAGATATTAGTGGCCTTTTTACAAGCTTTGGCGACATGAGGAATAAACTTCAGACCGAAGAGGCCTATTTCGCCAACCAGGCTTATTTGCTCGCCGTTCATGTACACCACTGGGTCGTGATATTTCAGCTTTTTGGTGAGCACCATCGAACTTCATCTTATTTCTAACTCCCAAGAACTACACGCGAGCTAGAGCACGGTTGGTGTCCTCCTCAATCAACGAAGCCGACTGTCCGGAGAACATGAGGACCACATTGTCCATGAACGCCTGCACGTATATGCCGAGTTCCCGGAGTTCACGGTGTAAAGAGTCCAGAATGAGGTTTCAAAAGGTTGGACCGGCAATAGAGCCTTATATCCTACCCTTGGAAGTCCTCCTTCTACACATCTCTCCAGCATAGCGCACTATGATCTTGTGGTCCTCAGAGTAACATCGCACCATACCGTAGAGGTTCACTGGACAATGATAGGCGAGCAGCTGAGTCTTCAACGCTGACCACCATGTGTTATCGATGGCGCCTTCTGTGTCCAATGACACAATTATGATGATCTTTTTGCGATTTAACTCTTTATAAATATATGTCATTAGACCATAGAGGGCGTCCTCCGTCCTGCGCTGCAGCGTGAAGCCATACTGCGTCGCCTGCAGCTTCGGCATTAAATGGCATTGGAGGTTCCCGACCAGCATTCTTTCCACGGTTTTGCTCAACACTAAGAGCAGGCCTTTGGGCCGGTAAGCCTTTGGACAAATATGTATAATCATCCTTGCCCGACTTCGGGATCACCTTTATGGCAACCACCTTCCAGGCCCGGAAAAATTGTCCCAGCTCGAGCCATTTGTTCGCCATCATTAGGAACAATCTTAGGTCTTGAAAGATCACCGTCTAGCATACGTCCGACGTGAACCCATCAATGCCTAGGACCGTTCTAGGATGAAATGCTTTAAAAGCATTCTTTACCTCGGCTCCGGTAAAAGATGTGTCTACCCCGCGCAGATCCCCCTAAGTTATGGGTGGCTGATCATTCCAGTCAGTTCGTCTTCTGACCTGTGTGTTATATGGTTCGTCAGTATCGACCGTATCGTCATCAGAGACAAAGGTTTTTGCCAGGAGGGTCACCGACTCGTCCGGACCTACAACTCGTCCCGAGTCGATTTGAAGTTGGACATCCACCCGGTTTTTCCCGTTTCAATGACCCTGTAGATGCCGTCTTACAGGATCTATCCATCCTATTCAGAATAAAACCGCTTCCGACTTGCGCTCTACACCTCTGCCGCTGCCCTTTCGTAAACCTCATTAGCTTGGACGCATTACCCGGCGATATGCTTCCGTCTGCTAGGAGCCACGTTTCGGATGCACCGCTTTTTGGTGCGTGAATCCCTTTTCAGCCTTTCTAATTAGGTACTCCCCCAGGGAAATTTTAGTCCTTAGGATACGAGAAAATAATTCGAATTCAGCTTGCAAGATTCAATCTAAACAAACATACGAACTTATATTGAAGTATAAGTAAAAGCTTGTGATAATATTACCTGTATACGCATCGAATTGATAACCTTATTTTTGAAGTCGGCTAAAAGAAGCTATCACAAGATAAGGTTAAAGCAAATGTTTAATTTAAATTGTTATTAGATAGTGTACAAGCTATTTAATTTGAATATATGAATTAGTTTGACAGTCAACATACCATGGGCTGAATTGCAGGGCATTCGAGGTAGATTTTATGTCTTGGGAAGCCTCTCGACGAGCTAATATTTATTCACGCCTCGTCTAGAATCGTTCATTTGTAGCGGCGGCACTCCGCGCTTCGGCCTCTCCGGCCTCCCGATCGATGTGCGCAAACAAAAACGAACTCGTCGAAAACGGCGCAATTTATATCGAAAATTAATACGGGGACGGCCGCCGGCAGGCGCAGAAATTAATCCGACAGACAATACTGACCGTGACGGCGACCCGATGTTTGCAGAGACAATAACAAATTATTCATACTCCGTGATGGAATGTAAACAGAATATGATTGGCCATTAACATGCGGGAGCGGGCCCGGTCTCCGAGGAGTCGGCGCTGCTGGCTGCGACCCCTCCAAACCCGCCCGCCCGCCGCCCGGACGCGTGCCGCGCCACCGACGAGTTCTCTGGACAACTCCCCGACTTAATTTAATTAATTACAGACCCCTTATTAGTCCCATCGCCGAACCGTTCCGGTAAACATTATTCGACCAAAAGTCGGTACACTTCTGCTCTAATGGTATTAGCTCCGGGTATGTGTATTAGACTGCGAAAGTTCGCTGCATCACCGAGAAGTATTTGCATTCTGTCAGTATATTATTATATACGTATGACACAAACAATACTGTATTTAGATATGATTAAAATTGTGACAATTTGCATGTCAATAAATTACTAAATATATTCAATTATTCTAACATTAAATAAATATTCGTTATTATTCATACGGTATACGATAATTTTGAAGACCTTTTTTATTATTTCCTTACTCTACAATGAAGTTAAACCAGTTATTATTCAATGTTTTAACTCCCATAAAATACCTTTTTTTTTTTTTATTTTATCTATACTAATTTTTCTCCACTTTCATTCAAATTTAACCAAAGGTTCGTTTTTGAACGCCCCATCACTCAACATTCAATGCCCTTTCCCTCACACTTCAGGCCACTCCAAACTGATATTCCGCAAATCCAATTTGCTGCTCGATATTAATTCCGTGAGATGATTGTTAACATGAAAGCAGTCGCCGATTCACGAGAGCTCATCAAACAAGATGGCTTTGCGTTGTTCGGCCGCGGGGCGCGCGCCGTCTACGCGATTCATTCGATTTATTTTACTGCTCGTAAACAATGCCGGGGCCGACTGCCGCTCGCCTTTGACAGTTTATGGTAATAAGGTTTTACTGCGAGCCGCCGCCTTTTCAAATATTATGCATACAGCGGAATCACTTCGCTACTCAATTATGCCGCCGTACTAATAAAAATCGCGGAATCTCCGTCGGCTGAAATAAAAAAAATAGCCCATATTTCTCATAGAGTCATTTAATTTTACAATTCGAACCGACGGTCACCCGTTCGCTTCGCTGAATATTATGAGTTATAAAAGTAAATAAACAATAACAATGAAGGCTGTACGTAATTCTACAAAAAAGGCTAAAATCATCTACAAATGCGTCGGATGGTCAAAATCCCATGCCGATTTATTTAGAAGTTTTCATGTGATGTCAGAACAAATTAATAATGTTTTTCATTGTGTATACGATGATACTAGAACATAGATACTCACGTCATAGTAAGGTTTAATTATGTGTTTTTATGTCCTATGTTTAAAACCATATACCCAAAGAGTGTCAACGTAAACCAATTATTGCTTTGTTGGGAATACCCCGAACCAAACGTTAGACGTTCATCGACTTTCGTCAAAAAATAACCCGTTAACGTCGTGGCGTTAACTTCAAAAAAAAATTAAACATATATTTTATATGTATGTCACGGGGTGTGCTTATTAATATTTTGATATACTTCTGATCTCGTCTAACTTGTGTTTTCCTTGTTTTGTTTGTATATCTAGTCCTGCGGTGCATGCGGTTTTTTTTTTAATGCAAGAGAAATATGTAAAAAATGTCAATGGAAATTGTTGAATCAGATTCAGAACGAAAATAATACGAAGATACAGTACCTGTTACTCCAGCGAGTTTTTTTCCCTTTGCTTTGAGACATAAATTCATTAGAATTAACAGATAGCATAGAGTTTAGTTCATTATTATAAGGAATATAAACAACAAAAGTATCATTTAATAAATTTTCTGTAAACCGAAAGCGTATTATCGGATAACCTCGAGTACCTGCGCGTCTACATACAATTTATCGTTGCGGTGAACTACAAAAAGTAAATTGTGCAAATTGTACACCCTCCCTGCTGCAACTAATTCACATAATCCACCGTTTGTTGAAGGTTGGATCGAATCAGTATAGTGATGATCAGTCGTACTATATTTATGACCATTGCTGTCATGCGATATTATAGAACAATTGTCCCATGATTAAGAACATAATCGACAAATTTTTGACGTAGGACAGAAGCCTTTTCCTGATTGCCATATATTAGAAAAGAAAGTATATATATCTTTTAACAATAATTTAACAGTCTGACAAATTGTATTGAGTTCATTATGTGTAGCGATTCATGCGCGCTTCGGCTATCAAGACGATGATAAACAATAATAGTTTGAAAAATAACGGATTTTCATACAAAATTGCATCCAGTTTTTCACCACCTGAAGATTAAATTTTCAAAAAATCCTTACCTAGTGCTCACCTGCAGTGTCAAAGAAGCCCACATCAAAATTTTCAATGTTTTAGCCCCAGGAGTTTGGAGTGTACGTTGATATGCAAGTCAATCAGTCAATTATTCTTTTACATATATAATACATACACATCATAGCAATCTTTTATTTTTATATTTTATGAAATAATACCCTTTGCTCTGCGCGAACGTAGCCTGCATCAACTCGAAAATCAAACGTTTTAATTGATGGCTGAAAATTTTTTAATAAGATCACGTTCAGCCAACGCTAAAATTCTAATCGAGTTTTAAATTGCACGTATTCTCGTCGGCGGAGGGCGCGCGCGGCGGCGGCGCACTCGCCGAGTTCTAAGTGAACTTTCATTTCTCATCCCATTCCTCGTTAGGTTCTTCTCAAAACTTTCCCGGGGGAGTTCGCGGCGTTCACAAGTTTTTTAACTTCACTAAAACTCCGCTCCCGTGATTAATTAATTCGATTGTGTGTGCAGTTTTTCCTTTTTTGTTGCGTGATCGGTCGATTCGGACGTCCATTATTGCGCGATTTGGGGCCGAAGGCCGCCCCCCCTTTTACCGCAGCTTTTGCCGCGTCACTTCCTCCTCTGCAGTTTTCACTTTATTATTTTGTAATAGTGTTTCTAATATAAGCACGATTTGTTAAAATGTTTCCTTAATTTATTGTCGTGTCCATATTTATAGTCAGTTCTCTTTCTTTAATTTTGTTATTACTTTTGTAGTAAGTTTTTTTGATTGGCTTCATTAAAGAGTCAAACCAAAAGTTTAAAAAAACCATGTTATTGATATTTTAAATTGCCATTTAGATAGAAAATGCTTTGAAAACGAATTGAGGTAGTGTGTCCTAATACAACACTTTCATTGGTAACGAATCAAAACAGAATTTTACATATTATGAAATTATGATTCATTATAATTATGAACTCAGTTTTGGTACGTCATGTGCATTAATGTGTTATTTTTATATTCACAGAAAGAATATAAAAATAACACATTAATGCACATGATTGTATCGTAGTTTAAGCAAATGTAATATTTTAGCCCATCGACATTTTCAAAGTCGGTTAACGTACCGGTCAGGAAATTTATTATAATAATTATAATTTATATTCCTGTCATAAGAGTAAGATAATTGGATACAGGGCTAGGTATGAGACCTAGAATACATCTATTTCTTTTTAAAATTATAGCCTAAAAAAATGAAAGTGATTGCATTTTATTAATTTAATATATATTTAATTATTGAAAATAAAAAATAGATAAAGTGGATAATAAAATCAAACTATCGATTTACAATTCGATCATAAATAGTTAAAAGTAAAATTATGCACATTTTTAAAATTAGAATATGCTTTCCTTTTCTTGAAAAAAAATTAAACTTAAATATTTTTTTATCCCACTAGTAAATATATAAAGTAATAATATGTCGTTTCTTAAAATATTCCATTATATAGTACATAGTAAAATATTTTAAGAAAAGACAAAAAAAAGTAAATCGTAAACCTTAGCTCTTTTTTAATACGAACTTTGTAGCGTCGCCACTACATTCAAAAGATTAATTACTTTTATTAACTCTTTATTTTTTCAATTTTTTTTTTAATTCAAACTTACAAACTACCTATCAATTTTAAATAATTTCATGACAGTGTTGAACAATCAATATCCAAGAAGAGCTCCAGAAAGCAAACAATATGTAATTTTTTTATTAAAACAATTATCAAGATTTTTATGGGATGGAAAACAGTAAAAATCTAGCAGAATTTGTTAATTAAAAAAAGACTTATTTGCTAAAAAAAATATATAATTGTATTTTTGTGTAGCGTTCCTAAAAATTTTTTTTTATTAACTCTGCTTCTTCGGAGGGCAGTTAGACACATTTAACCGTGGCTCATTGGTTAAGAACATCTTCGGATCAGAAGATACCGGATTCTATCCTGACTACGGACAAATTGACTAGTAAGGTTTTAATTTAATAGGTCAAACTAAACCGTTCGTTGTGTGGCTCAGAGAACATGTTAAGCTGTCGGTCCCGACGGTTAAATTCACATCGGTGACAGCATTAGTTCCATTCCAGTCCCATTCCACGCCGGAGCAGTGTAGAGCAGTTAAGATCCAATCCCCTCAATCTACTACAAGAATATTGCGACTAGGCTGTACCGGCTATTTATTTATTTATTAATATAGATTAGTGTAAAAGCCTTGCTTCTGCAGCATACGCAGTCAAAACAATTTGGCGACTTACAGATGAAAGCACCGCGACACTGGTTTATTTTAGTTTTTTCGTAGTCTCATGACCTATGGAATTTTGTTATAGGGTCACGAAACCGATGTAAACACAATTTTCGTTCTGCTGAAGAGACAACTTTTCGTGTGGTTTATGATTTGACACCAATGACATCTCTCGGAGAAAAAATTAAGGAAATTACTATCCTAACTTTAGCATCACAATACATATATGAAAACCTGGTATATGTCAAGAGGCATATAGAATCGTTCGAAAAAAGAAGCGACATCTATAACATTAACACTAGAACAATCTTGCTGCTCATAAAACCCGTCTAAACAAAATTGACTCATAAATGTCTTAAGGCTTATGCTTACGGTAACGCTCGGAAAAGATCCTGGTCCATAAAGATAGTAATGAAGAACCCACCCATACCCTTGAAAGATAATACTACAGTATTCAACTCAAGTACACTACCATGATTAATTTACGGAGCTCAAACCTGGGCCCTTACAAACAAGAAAAGTAGAGTGTGCCAAAATAGAATGGAGAGGAGCATGCTAAACATTAAACTACGGGACAAAATCAAACTTACAAATATAAGAAGCAAGACAAAAGTTAAAGATACACATGCACAGCGAAAAAATCTAAATAGAACTGATGCTGAATAGAACTGAAGAAAAAAAATGGGCAAAAGAAATGACAGTATGGTACCTTCGAGATGGGAAAAGAAGGAAAGGACGTCAAAAAATCAGACGGTACATTACGTATGTTCAGTGTCATGTAAGCTTCGTTTGTATTCTCTGATGCAATGAACTTCCATTTTTGACCTGCCACAACGAGTAACAAATTTACTTTTTACTAGCTTTCGCTTATATATTTGGCTAACGAGGACGTACTCGTAAAACAAATCCATGTTTTTGTTTTCGATCTCGTTTCCCAATGTTGCTTTAAGTTTGTCTTTACTCCACGTAAAGACTAGATAGTCATTTTGTAAAAAAGTAGTACCAAAGCCATTTTTTAATTTGAAAGCAAAAATTTTACACATTTTGTTTTCTTTTAATTGAATATAAAGTTATTTACAGTGAACGTTCATATCGTCAGAGACCATTTATTTAAACTTTGGACTTTAAATAACAATGAAGTATCCTTTTTCGTGAATGTCATTAATAAGGCCAGGTAAGTGCGTTATCTCCATGTGAAACACATCCAAAAGATCGTATGTCATTAACATCAACCCTGTGAACTTTGTTACTCAAGTTTATCGATATTTAGAATACGATATTTGGCGATAAGTTATATAAGCTGATTTCACTTGATAACTAAAACTGCAATCAGAAACAGAACGGTGAAAAAAAGCCAATGAACTAAAGGTCATCCAAAATTCAAAGCCATCTCTTTCTCGCAAAACGGAGGTTAAAATTATTCTATTATATATGGTGCTAATAAACGATGACGTCACTGGGTGCTAGTACCTTCTCTATGTAACTAATAATTTAATAATAATAAAGTAAAGTCATAAAAAAAATGACCTTATTCCACTACTATATTATAAGATCAGGTGCCCGGCCTGTAATTCCCTAATGACGTAGTTTCCGATTAGAATTTTTTTCTATAGCAGATCGGAAGACAAACGAGCATGCCAGCTATCAAAAAGCAACCGGTCTCCGCCGCCCGTGGACACTCATATTCCCAGAGAAGTCACCAGTGCCTTGCCGGCCTCTTCGCTAGGAATAGGGTATATGATGAAGAGGGAGCGAACTAATGAAGGGGGCGTGGGCTGATGAAGGGTGAAGGGGGCGGGGTGGATCGGAAAGTGGGGTGATGGAGTGGAGAGTGAGCCACCTGAACTTTGTGATTTACACAATGAAATAACTTAGAAAGATCGCAAAACCATTACACCACATCCCACATATCCTACTAGGCTCTAAAATTTATTGAACGTGTTCAATGTCGATATCAATTATTTAGTAAACCGGAGTGACTCTAATTTGTTTCCTTTATTTGTTGTTTAGCTGTTACTATAAAATTGTGAAAACAGTTGGACGAGGATCAATTTTTCAAAAATATCATATGATGTCGGTAATAAAGATATAGGCCCGAAATTAGCGTAGCCCGAAAGTGGGCTTAATTTATTGTCCTCTTTTAAACAAAGGCTCGTCATTGGATTTTTCGTAAGGGATACAATCCATTAACAAGACCCTTAAACATAAACACTAAGTGAGGCGCAATTCAATCAATCATGAAGCTTACTATTTTAGCTGATCTGTCAGCTAAAACAATAAGGTTAGCTGTTGACCTCCGTGGTTTGCCACGAAGGTGTACAACCTTTTTCAATACTATTGATTTGAATGTTTTTATGGTACGTTCCAAGTTTGCATGTTAAAATTATAAATTAATGTTACTGAAAGGAATATTTTCCTATATTAAGGTTTCATCGGGGGCGGGAGATAAAAGGAGATTGGGTGGTCGTAATTAGAGTCTCAGTAAAGAATTTTTTAAAGACTTCAATAATCGCTGTCATTTTTCCAAATTCTGTCATTAATTTTAAGCTGAAGTTATAATCGCGACCTTTAATGTTACGCGTTTCATTCTTTTAACTTTCCAAGGCGTTTTCATTACGTTTATTCTTCCTTTAGGGTTCCTTGCCTCAAAAGAAAAAACTAAATCCTTATAAAATCTCTTTGTTGTCCGTCCGTCTGTCTGTCTATTAAGACCCTTTTTTCAGGAACACGTGAAGATATCAATCTTAAATTAATGTCAAATACTCGAGTTTGCAATTCCTTAAAGCAGTGAAAAATCAAATATCTAAGTCAACGCAATCAAGAGATACGACCGTTTATTCTGCGTTTGTACCGCATATTTTCACGCTTGCAATGGCATCATAACTTATAGGATACCTCCCGTTGACTTTGACTAATAAAATTTAGTAAGAAGCAATACCATGTAGCTCAACTAAAGGAAAAAATCCGAAAACCGTAAATTTGTAGTTACATCATGAAAAGATATTTTTTATTTACTCTGTAAAATTCTCAGTTTTTTTTTTATATGTCCTTTCAGCATAAAGATTTATTTTTATGAATTCTCACTATTACCCAATCACTTAATGATAATGATTCATTTATTTCAATATTTATGTTATGAAAAATATTATTGTATTCCGTTTTCATAACATGAAACAGACTTAGCATTGTAGTTCCAGAAGGCAATGAACGATATTTTATCTAAATTTAATCAATCGTTTTACCTTTCCTAGTATACAATTCATAACCTTTTCCAGTTTTCTTTTAAGCAGTATTTAAAAATTTAAAGCAGTGTCTATTTCACCCCCATAGTCTGATTTTAAATTATTAATAATTAATTTCTACGTGGATCCAATCTAATAGGATTCAAAACTTGTCTTGACAATATTTGTGTAAATATTGTCAAGACAAGTCTTAAACGTGATTGTTTTAGCCTCTAAAAAGTGAATTGACAAATTGAAATATCTAAACATATCCAGTATCCTAAAATTTTAATAAAATATATCTAATAAGTTTACTTTATCCGTAATCGATACAAATATAATATAAGAAAAATTGTTTTAGTTATTTATTCATCCCCATTATTCGCACGAACGTCAACCAGTAAACACCATCAGACGTCGAGGCATCTGTCGCAGTGAGTCACTTCAGCCATTAATGAACAGAGGCACGCACACGGGAAGACATTAACACGGCCACAAATTAAAAATCATGGCCTCATCCAGCAATGTGTACAAGAGGCGGGAAAGACAGTTTGCGGCGCGCCCGGCACGCGCCGCACTTTAATTAAAACACGGGATAAAACATTAAGTCACCTCTTAGCGGCTGTTAAGGCAGACGTGATGAATTTCCGTGCGTACGTCACTCCACGGCATCGCTGGTGATCCTCGAAATCACGTCAGAATTTCGTAACATATCTACCCGGATTAACCTGAAATTAAAAAGGAATTGACTATGTACGATATCAAAAATCTAATATTAGGTTATTAGTTAAACAAGTAAGCTTGTAAGTATGAATCGTCTTGCTTTATGAACATAAAAATTACCAAAAACCTAATACAGCGCCACGGATGCAGATTCTTCGATTTAATTTTTGACACTAAACCAATTCATAAACGTGAATATGAATCATAAAAACTCGCTTATAAAAACACCATCCTTTCAACAAAAGAAATATCTGTATTATGTGAATATGATCTCAATTGATGAAGTTGTTGAGGAGTTATAAATATACTAGCAGTAACTCGCCGGCTTCGCTAGGCGTAAGTTTAAGTGTATCAAATTTTTATTACTCAAATGCGCCCCGGTTTCGCTCCCGTGGACATAGAATGAATTCCTTCGTCTTAGGTATATGTCGGCGGATTTTTTGTTAATTTTGATAGATGTCAATTCTGGTTTCAATGCCGGGTCCGGTCCCATCCCACTCTCGATTTCACAACAGGTCGCGATACCGATTTTGATCCTTCCTTCGACATTGATCGTAGAGTTCACAAATTACTATTTATACAGTAACCGATATCCAAATAAACAAAATGTTATAGGAATCCTAAAATGACAAATATTTTCAGTATCTCTCATTTTAGGATTCACTCACTTGTGCATCCTTCATTTTTAATATTAACTGTTCTCACTGTCAGTTTTGCTCCCGATCACGGTCCTGTTAACGATGTCAATTCTGGTTCCATTGTTTAGATCCAATCTTGGCCCCGCTATTACAATAGCAGTCTTGATGGCAATTTTGGTTCTTATATATTTAAGGTGTTAACAAGCTTTCGCCCGTGGCCGCATAAACATTTATAATATAAATTCCTTCATCTTTTATATTGACCGATCATATTTTTAACTACGATCCTGGTGCGAGTCCCGTTTCAGGTTTCGATTCCTGTGCCGCTCTCAATCATGATCTCGGTCTCACCTTCGATTTCGATCGATTCTAGTCCCTCTTTCGATTCTTATCCCAATTCAGTTTTCGATTCCGATTTCAATCTCCCTCTCGATATCAATCCTTGTTTCAATCTAAATCCTTAATCCGATTCTATTCTCGATCCCGATCTTGGTCTACTACTGATTGACTTTTCAATCAAATCGTTGCAAAGAAGACGTACATCTACATCGAAAATGCAAGTAAAACTGCTACACTATTTAGTTATGAAAGAATCTCGCGCCTGCTCTAGATACCGATTCTGGTTCTGCTTCAATTAAAATTTTCCATCGTTTTTCATCCTCAAATCCGTTTTCCGTTCTCTTAATAATAACCAAACAGTATATAAAAATAAGAAAAAACATTTCATATTTACGCGAACGAATCTGTAGACAAGATTTAGTGTATACTAAAACTTGACCAGATAACGTATTTTCTTCCTAAAACAAGAATTATATGTAACAGAATAGTAGCCGTTAAGACAAAAGCGATGCAGTGATTTTATTTTAACATTGACTTTTCAATTGTTACTGCCAAAAAGCTAAGTATTTTGATCTAATGTATACTAAAACTTGACAATCTATTTCTATAAGAATAAAAATAAATTTCGTACCAATGATTCTTGAATTATACGAGTACAAACGGACAGATAGACGTTATTTTAAAGCTTTATCCTTCTAATTTTGTAAACGCTTAAGTTTGTGGAATGAGAGGATGGATATTTATTAGGTATTCACTCAAAAAATATTATACTGATTTTGTTAAAACTTCACCGTATTATAGTTTATATATTGGAATAAAACATAGACTATAATTTAAAAAGATATTAGCTATTGCTCGCAACTTCGATCGGGTGAATTTAGCAAAAACAGAACCGATATCTATATCGAGACCGGAATCGGAATTAAAAATGGAACTAGGATCACAATAGGGAGCCGGACTGAGATTAAAATGATGACTGTCAACGTGAGCAACAAAGATAAGGGTAAGATTAGCGTGTAAAAAATAAAAAATCCATTCTCAAGTCTACGGCGGAGTCAAAAACGAATGCTAGTTATACACAAGGATAAGAAAGATATATATTGTACCTATAATATAAGAAATATGCTCGACTTCATGAAAACGAAGATAGTACTTACTGGCTGAAAATACATTAGTAGAATCTAAACTAAATCGTCTACGACAGGCTTTCGTATATTTGCCTGGTTCATTATAGTTGGAATTACAGCATTATATTGAATTTTTAATGTGAAACATCTATTGGTGCGCCTTGGCAGTAAAATCGACTTGAATGCCGTGACAGATGACTCATACCGTCACGCCCCTCACTACACGGACGCTTTCAACTCCTTTGTGTGTGTGCGCGCATATACTATATACACTTTGATACTTCTAATAATATGAAGGAAATAAATATAAAGAACAATGCAAATAAGTAGTGTTATTATTTATAAATTAAGAAGCGTCTTAATTCTATCACCCATTTTCGCATTGTTTGTGATAGGAATAATGTAATTATAACGTAAAGTGAATCTTATTCTTTACTATCTTTAGTTCTCGTCTCCACTCACGTAGAAATAGAATGAGTACCTTCGTCTTTTATGTCTACCGATCATACTGTCACCCGTGTCACCGTCCACTTTTGTTTTCGATACCTGTTCCGCCCTTGATTCAATTGTGATCAAATTATATCAGAAGAACATACATTCTTACACCGAAAATGCATGTGATAACGTTAGAGTATTGTATTATGTGATTCTGATCTTAATAAGAAAAATATGCCATCTTTTTTACCTATCTAAATAACATTTCTCGTTCTCAAAATAAAAAGGAATTTTACGTTAAATCCGCAATTTTATTTAGTCTAAAAAGCCTTGCCAGCTAATTGAAAATATCGCTCGTCGACTTGAGAACTAATAAAAAATTAAGTCTCAGAACTTACTTAATAAATCAATACATTGCAAGTAACTTAATATTCATAAAAGGAAAAAATATTCGCCATAAATTGGTCAATATCAAATTGGTAATTATAACATAACAAAATAATAAAAAAGTGGTTGGTAAAGTTGGTAAACTTAAATGGTGGTCTGGTTGCTCATTTAGACACGCTCTCTCCCCCGATATAATCGACTCCTGTTTAACATTGATTCTAAGAGAAATCCTCCTGAAGGAGCGGGTGAGGTACGAAGTTTAGTTCAAAGAAATGCTTTGTGAGATTTGCCGCTAACTCCTAATCGACTGATTGTCGGATGGCTGCCATTATGTTATTATTGTAAATTCACGAATTGACTGAATCTTATGTCTCTCGCATGCAGTCAAATATTGTGTATTGCAATTATTTATTATCTGTACTGTTCTTGAAACTTTTTGAAAAGTATAACACTACAGGTTACTATGAACATGCTTCAGTATATGGTATTATAATACATTAAATAATTTCATTTCAACATTATCGCCTATATAAGAATTAAGGTTATTAAAGGAACAACTTTTCAATACTGAACAAAATCTACAGGAGACATTAACAATTCACAAAATGAATTATACCAAAAAGTATTGAATGTTAACTATTTATTAGTAAATCAACTATTATTAAAATTAAGATCTAAAGTTTTATAGCCATTATCGAGCGATGACACTATTTCAAAGTTGGTGACAAATTATGCCATTCATGAAATGCAGAACCTTGAATTATACTGATCATGTGTAATGCATTAATTACCTAATGAAAACGCGAAGCGAATTGGAGAACCTGTCAGTCTTTTCACAGAGTTTCGAGAGACTTATTATCTAAATCACGGAATCCGTTTAGTTAGAACTTAGCCCCATGAGCTCTGTTAAAAACCTAAGTTAAACCAGTGCTGATAAAAGTTAAAACTAGACAGAAGATGAGCTTAAGAGCAAAGCAAGGCGGCGAAACCACAAGTACTAACGGATGTGCTGTAACTACCTCTTATAGAGTCTCCATAAATTTAGATGTCTTCTAAACTTAACCCTGAAATAATACGTGAATATATTTTAGAAAAAATATTTAATCTTTATAACATAATGAAATGGAACATCATTACGTTTTAAGAGAACGTAATAAATGGAACCAAAAAAAAACGAAGGCATGATAAAATGGATTCCTTTTGAGATCCTTTGCGTACAAATCCCTAAAAAACAACGAAATTGTAAGCAATCAAACATACTCTTCTTTCTTTCTTGAGAAACAGGCGTATAAGCAGGAATTTTATATGGCACTACTCCGAAATAAGTGTCAGAAAAAATATATTTAATTAAGGTCAGTGCTTTTTAGAAATGCCTTCTCTTTATAGTCCATACTTTACAAACTCTCTATATATTCTATTTCATAACCACGAAAGAAATAAAAATGATTTTACTTTAATGTATCTTAAGTAGAAAACCCTTAATTCGAGTAATAAAAATTAAATAAAGTACCTCATTGTCGAACGCAATGAATAAACTGTTTCGTGAATCTGGGCCTCAGAACATTTTGATCAAATAAAACCTAAGTATTTGTTTAAACTAAGCATAATTTTTCTAAGAAAGTCTCAAGAAAACCTTTTCAGTAGTTTTGTAGACTAGCGTGTTCAAATAGACAAAAAACAAACCGACAAAATCTTTTAAGACAGTTAAGACAGTTATCTTATATTTTATTGCTATTAATTCATCACCCTAAATCAGTTTTTGATAAATATGTACAATTTTTTAAATACAGTTGCTATTAAAAGAATTAAAAAACCAGCCAAGAGCACGTCAGACCGAATCCAATGTAAGGTCCTGAAGATGTTACTGCAAATAAACTGACTGCAGATATAAAAGCTACGTTGTTACACTTTTTCAATTTCTCACACATAGTAGATATTAGCACTTTAGTTGCGTATAACTAAAGAAACAAGTAGCTATGTCAACAATTAGTCTTAAACTAGAGTACACTAAAGTGCCCCGGCAAAAGAGTGTATCTTTATGGCACTCACGTCCTTTTGTTGAGAAGCACAGTTTTTCGGCAATAATTCAAAAGTGGTATATACCATTATATTCAAAATATTTTTTAATGAAAGTATTTATTAATCGTTATCTTTTTACTCTTTTACATAGTTTTTGGACATACGCTTTGGAAAAAAAGCGAGGACACAATTTATGTTAATCTTGAAGTAATTATTTCCGAAAATATTTTGATAATCAAAAAAATTACTGGAAACGTTTTTAAAATAATTGCCGAAATATGCGCCAGACGTTGATGTCTGCCAAGAAAATATTTTACAGCTTCTATTACATGTATGAAGTGATTAGAAATATTTAGTGCCCTTATTTAGCTACCAAACTATGTAGCAACACACCTATACTAAAATTTCATCAATATACATATTCTAGTTTTCTAGTAAAATGCATGTGACATACGGACGCACGGACGTGACAAAACTATAAGAGTTCCGTTTTTCGACGACGTATTGACTCGGAACCCTAAAAGTGACCAAATCAAATATGATCCAGGCAGGTCAAAAACAATTCCTATCCCGGTCCTGCTCTTAAATCTGATCTCGATTTAACTTCAACTCTCTATTCCTATCTTAATCCAAATTCCGGCTCAACACTCGTTTTGTTGTTTACTATATATTATATTATATCAAATTATTCAAGAGGAATGCACAGAAAATTATTTTATTTTGAAATAGTCTCGCTCCTGCTCTTGATCTCGATCCCGATCTCGTTCTCAATTCTGATCTCGAACCGTTAGTAATCTTTCAATATCTTCACCCTAACTCGGCCATTGCTGTTATCAATAACTATTCTGTATAAAAAAGTAAGAAATTGGTTCTCTTTCACGTAAGCGAAGCCGCTGCCAAAAGCTAGTATATACAATAACCCGGCCAAATAACTACTATTAATACGTCATATTGATGAAATGCAGGAAGCTATGATCATATTTTATTTGATAAAAATTTGTTTTGTTAATTGGAGGTTTTTACAGTAAATTTTTAATGTTTTATTAAAAGTTTGTCTTAATGAGTAAATAGAAAGAGTCGTGGACTTATTTTGAAAGAAACTATTCCTCCATACGACACTTTCACATAAATTAAACGATATAAGCGGCGCACTCCAAGAAAGCTCTCAAGTGGCGTGTTATTTCTGACTTGCTGAACAAACATCATCATATGTCAGTCGATTTGCATAAAATACGTGTAAATTAATATATAAAAAACTTACTATTGCTAAAAATCTTATGGAAATCCCTGAAGTAGTTTGTTCGATTAGCTTTCATAGACAGAAAATATGTAAGGATTTTAAAGGAACTAATAAAGTAGTATGATAACCAATTCAAAAAATATGTTAAAGCCCAAATAACAGAGAAATATTATTATTTTTGTAATTTGGTAAATGTTAATATGATAATAAAGCTGGGGCACAGCGTGACGAGAATCTTTATTGGAATAAAAATAAACTTAAAAGCGTTTCTTGCCGGTTTTTCTTCTTTTTGTATTTTCAAACAGATAGTAAATTTATCTCAACGTTCAATGAGAATGTGTAGACACCTGATATTGAATAAATTTGTTTCTTAATTTCTTTTTTTCATTTCACGGACACGTTGGGTTTACGGTTTTATTACATGTATAAATTAGTAGATCTTATAGATTAAGAGGTATATCGACGTAAGAATAAATTACAGGTATGTAAAAACCTTTACAAGTCTTTTATGCGTAGAATGTCATGCATGATCGTAATAATAATAATAAGACATAACCATTTAATTCGATTATCATTATATATATTCTATTTCATTAGACTTCGTAGCATAATAATTATTTAATTCAATGTGATAGCTGTGCATAGATCTATACTAATACAATAAAGCTGAAGAGTTAATTTTTTTTTATTATTTGAATGTAGAATCTAATAATCTCTGAAACTATCAGTCGTATTTTAAAAATTCTTATTGCATTTGATAGCCCGTTTCTTGAGAAAGGTATGTGAATAGTTTGCTTTTTTTTTGTTTATGTGAACACACTAATCTCTTAAACTCTCTAAATAATTTGTTTTTTTGTTTGGTTGAATGCGCTAATCTCTGGAAATAACAGTAAAAAAATTGTTTTTACATTTCATAGCCTATTCAATGAGAATCATTAAACGCTCTAAACATATTAAAATTTATACGCTTTCTAAAATTCAACGTTAGAAGTCGAGCTATTTTGGTTTTGTCAAGAAAGTCGTTAAAAATTGCTGATTTAACAGAAATCTTTGCGTGCACTGGATAAACTATTCATGATGTAACAATATTAACAATAAGAGTACTACACAAAAGTCCGCGATACTATATCTATAACATTTAACCAGTAAATAATGTTACTTTTATGAAATAAAAAATATTTGTTTCGTTAGATAATTCAGATGACAGGCGAGAGACGATGGGGAGATAAGAGGCTGAAGCCTTCACCCCTATGCTTTGACAAATGAACCTACAAGCGAATGTTTTTGAGATATCGTACATAAGGTTTAATTTAACTAGTATTGTAAGTGTGAAAGTTTTGATTATCTAAATTATGCTTTAGTGACTGAACATAATTATCTGAAACTTCACATTAATATACCTTATGTATCAGAATAACATTCAGGTTATAATTTATAAAGATACTAAGTGTTGCTCTTGGCTTCAATCGTGTAATCGGAGAAGGAATTTTTTACTTATGCCAATTTTTTATTAGTAACAGCAATGGTCAAGAGATGGTCAAGTTTGACATGTGTCCGGTAACGAAATCGCGCTCAAAATCGAAGTTGAAATTAAAAGCGTGAGTGATATCGTCAAATAATAAATGAATTGCGGCAGTACCTACTTTTGCAGTGTAAGAATATAAATATTTCATCAATTCCTAAATTGTCATAATTACATTACATTTTTCGAATGGAATAAAGGTACTGGAATCTAGAATCAGAATCAACAGTCGAGGCCAGTACCAGAATCGAGAGCAGGACCGAGACCGATATCATGGTTGATGCCGTTATCAATTGATACAAAATATGAAATAATTCATCCTATATCCACGCGGGTGAAGCCGCGGGCGTAAGCTAATCTATTAATAAAACATCAACGTAAAAGTAAATATGTGCTAATAACCCCAACAAGGGAAGGGTTAATAAAATTATTCACTGTTTGGGTTTCAAAGCTACTTAGTTCTGCAATAAAATGAATTTTACTACATCACAAATATATGCATGAATAAAGTAAGAAAAGCTCTAAAATAATGATATTTAGAGAGGCTTTTAGGACTCTTAAACGTACTCCTTAAACCAGATCGGCCGCCCGCTGAAGTGCGCCGGGAGGCGAGGGCAAGTAAAAAGTAAACCGATTACACTCCGCTCCCTCTGACACGCTTTGTAAATTCGTTTCCAGTAATATTGTTCATGAAAACCGAATTTTATGCGTGATTTGTCAGGTTTTTAAAGACTCTTTTCAATGGCTCCCCTCGCGACACGAATCCTATTAATTTTTGAAATTGGTTTATACGTTTATTTTCAAATTTAATACGTACCTGTTTTTATTATTATTTTTATATTTTATCGGATGTAATCTTGAATTCTAATTTGATTATAGTTAAAAAAATAAATTAATGTAGAATTTCGAAAAAACGAAACACTTATGCAGTGGGAGAATTTTTATTTTTGAAACATACTATATGTTTTTGGAAACCAATATTTGGGAAAATATTGTAAGAGCATAAAACGATTACGACCTCTTGTGTGTCTGGGTATGCTAAGTATACTGGGATCTACTTAGCATACCGGAGAGGCAATATGTATTATTTCGGTTTAACTGAAATTGCCAATAAAACTAATAACTTTAGGGGTAAATTTCGGATAGCGAATGATTCAAATCAACTATTTAAAAAGTTACGCTTATCTGCGAGATCACATGTTATTTAATTGTCGCGGGTTAGTTTGTTCCGTAATTTATGCGTTATACGTTCTATATCACGTTATGAACCAACTCACAATTGACCGAAATCGGGCAAACGACTAAAGGAACTCCTGCAGCTGAGGTTTCATGGGTATTTGGCCGTGAATCTGGTGTAAGTCAGCAACGTGCGCCATGCTACATTAGCGAGTCTCCTGCCTCCTTGCCGCAGAGCTCAGATAGCCCTGATGGCAAGTCCTTAAAGCTTTAGCGACATCTACTGGAATACTTAATTGGCGGTACGTATATCGCCGGTCGACGTGTCCTCTTTCCAGTTTAATCGACTAGTATGTCCTTTTCGAACTTTCCTATAATTTCGGACTTTAATTTGAAATTGTACACATAGATTAAATATTCTAGACATATAATATATTATCATATCTTAATCGAGCTAATATTTGAGTAAGCTTTGTCTTAAGAGCACAATCAATATTGAAGTCTATCACTACATAGGACTTAATCCAGTATTGTTTTACGAAAGTGCTATCACAAAAGCAGATACACGTAGACTCGTGTATTGTCATTGTAGCTCTTTCTCACCTTTCCGGCCACATGAAAGTACTAGGGATCCCCAATCGTACGATACATCGACGCGGGACGTACATCGCGCCGTCGGCCGTGCGATTTCGAGCAAATTGGCGTTCTTAGCGTTCGATAGACCGCGCGGTCGTCGCGGGCGTCGCGGGCGCCTCGTCTCGCCGTTAAGATAAACGCGCATAATTCAAAGCGCTTCCCAATAACCGTCAGCGAAGTTGGGAATGCTCGCGCGACACACGGCGCTATCTTTGGTGCTCCGTAAACAGTATAAGTTGGCCCGAGGCACGCTGTCTAAACTTACCCGTGCCGCTTTCCTCTAAGATAATTACGCTGTATCCACAATCATAAATCAGCTTATGAACTCGATGTGACACGTTTGGCTTCCACATTAATAATTTCCGTTCAAAACTATGGTGATTATGTGTATAATGCGTGGTGGATTATGGAAAGCTGTTTATTTACGGACGCATTTTTTATGACTTTTTAATTGACAGTTCAACGTTTTTAACGACGTTTGAATTAATTATTTATTTATATTAACGTTTAGAATTGACATATCATTTGATTTTTATACTGTACTAAATAAAATTGATACACAACTTTAATGGCTGTATCAAAATATTGATAGATCTAAATGTACATTATTAAGCAAACAAATGTGTACTATTTATAAAATAAAATTAAATAAGTCTTTATCCTTACTTACCAAGAAATATTTTAATTAAATACTAACTTAAAACTGATACTAAAATATCCATAAATTGAAAATCTAATTTCATTTTAGACGATATCAAATAAAATAATATCGAATCTTCAATAACGAACAAGTCGGTGCAAGAAGATGAAAAAGAAAGAGTAATTTTAAAAAAACTTATTCCATCACTTGAAACATGGGTGCAAAGGAAAAATATGATTTAATAACTTTCGTCCGCAGCTCTACCTTGGGAATATAAAACGACCCTCCACCATTTTTCATATCAAGCGAACACTTGTTCAGCCATAATTTCCATTCCAGTATAGTTACCTCGATTGCAGAACTCATTCCATTGTCTGTATCGAGTCCTGTATCATTCTCAATTCTTACCACGATCCCACTCTCGATTGCTACGCAAACCCTGCTTCCGATCCGGATTCCTGTTCGCTTTTCATTTAGATGCCGATATGTGTACTAACTTCCGTCCCTTGCTCCGCCCGTGTAGACACAGAATGAATCCCTCAATAAATCAATCTTAATCTTAATCATAATTCCAACCTTTATCCCGTTGTCGCTTCTGACTTCGGTCTTACTCTCGGTATCAACTTGTCTAATTCCAGATTCCGATTGCGGTCAGGTTTTAAATTCCGGACCTGGACTCGATCTGAATGGATTCTGATGCTAGTCTCGCTCTCGTTTTTGGTGCGACTCTCAACTTCGATCTTGGTACTGCTACTTATTTTGATTTTGGACACATTTTTGAATTTTAGACCCACACTCGATTTCGACGTTTATTCCGTTCTCAATTTCTATCCCTCCCGATTCGACTCTCGATTCTGCCACACATTGTGTTTACAATTTCGTTTCGGCTACGAATCAAAGTTGCTATTTGAATGTAACCGGGGCAAATATTAATATTATAATAAAGTTTAGACTATATTACTCTGGGATAATGTAGCTATCTATGAGAGAAAAAGTTTTTAGAATTTGTAGTGGTACTTATGCAGATGAAGCCAAAGCGAAATATTGTCAGTTAATTTTACTTAGGCAGCTTTTAATTAGTAAAAGAAAAATTCGTTCAGTAGTTTGTTTCAATAGTACAAATACGTAAACAAAATTGGTGACAGTTGGTATTTTTTTTCTTCAGAGACCTTTCCGTTTACAAGTACATAAACCACCAGTTTTTAAGTAATCCAATGAATGCCTTAGACACACAAAGAAAACAAACAAAATAGATAAACATTTCATGCACTATAAAACCTTACTCTTTTTCCTCCCACTTAATTCTGGAAAACGCATCTTATTTCAATAAGAATATATTTATATCAAATTTCATATTCATCCTTGCTCAATAAAAAAGCTTTACACAAAAGTTAACTTCTTATTTCTCCAAACAAAAGTGAATTTGCAAAAATTCCTACTTGATGGAAACCTCCATTATACAAACTATCATCTGGTTAAATTTCATTTTGATCGGGTTCACAGTTTCGAATATTTCGAAATGCATGAATAAATGAATCACTTTTCTCCCATTATAAACTTATTGTTTTCATTTTTAACCCCGGACGCAAACAGAAATGCTATAAGTTTGACGTGTATCTGTGTGTCTGTGTGTGGCATCGTATAGCTCCTAAGCTGAATCGATTTCGATTTAGTGTTTTTTGCCTGAAAGATGACTTGATCGAAGGTGTTCTTAACTATGATTCAAAAGAATCTGCTTGGCTGTTTGAAGATTATCAGCACTTTTCTAATTGATGACTGTATGTAAGCATCCTCCACAGGTCTGATCAAAACGCAGTTCTTTATTTTGTCACTTCAGTGATATGAGAACATAGTAACTTTGAAATGATGCTGCAGCATTACCTGGACTTTGTAGAATTTTTTATTCTTCTGCCAATTTACAGCAGAGGTATTGTGTTTGGACTCACTGGAATGGTTACAATGAATAAATTGCAAATAGGCAGACTAACTTCCGCTCACGGCGCCACCTGTGGATGTAAAATAAATTCACTTCTTGACTTCGACTTCGGTCGACACATCGACTTGTATCGACTGATCACGCTTCAAATCATGATCCAGATCACTACCCCGTTTTCGATTTTAGTCCCCAACCTGCTCTAAATGCTAATTTTTCTCACTCTCGATTCTGATTTGCGGTCCCGCTCTTGATTCCGAACTCTGTCTTGATCTAAGGTGAATCTTTGCCTCTTCATTATATTACCATAGGCAAATGCGAATCGATTATTTTTTTGTTTAGAAATAAATGACAACAAATTGAATGAACTACTTACATCATAAAACATCGTTTTTATTTATTAAAGAACGTACAGACAGTCTGATTTGAATTTTAAATAAAATTTTGTTTCTCTCTCTCTCTCTCTCTATCTCACTCTCTCTATGTATGCGTGCGTGCGTGCGTGTGTATGCGTGTGAAATTATAAATTTGATGAATAATTTTCAGTGGATTGAGATATCCTCTGAAAATAATATAAAAATACAAGATCAAAGCGTAAAACATATTATTAGAAATATGTTATAATATACTAGACGTACCCTGTGCGGAGAATTCGCACAAATTATGTATAATAATTATCAGTTTACAAATTACTATAAATATTAATTTTATTTTCTTTTTATTATAAAACTTTTTCATGAACAATATTTTAATTATATATACAATTTGATTCATTTGATACAATTTGACTTACTTCGACGTCTTTCTGCCTAATTTTCCAGTGTTATTTTGTAATTATTATATAAATACATGATTCAATTCAACTTAATGAATCAAAATTTATTGTAGGTATTCAATTCGTTTCTAACTTTGCACATTGTTTATAACGTTCTTATTTTTGTTGTATTACATTACGAAGCTCAGATGACAGATCGAAGAAATATATGTACAAAAAAATTTACTGACCGTCAATCATATTGACTTTGTTTTAAAAGTAAAGTTGTCAGATGGCAGCATATGTATAATTTTCACAATTAATTAATTTTACAAAACAAAAGCTATTAATTTTTTTAGTTGTCGATGCCGGTAGAGCAAGCAATTATCTATGAAATAATATAAAGTTTATGTAAAGTAATTGTGAGGTTTTTTTCTAAAAATGAAAGCAAACATCTCAACCTTAGCGTTTTAATATATATGATAATAAAATATATCAAAGAATATCTCTTTGAGCATATTACAAATAATATTTTTTCATGAATCATCGCATTGACTACTATGTTTTATTGAGATCTTACGCAGTTGTGGTAATGTAATGAAATGAAATAAACAGAATAGAAAAGATGTGGTAAGTTAGATTTTTAACTCAATTACTTCATATAAATAAGCTGCCACAGTAACCACTAAGCCGATTTGGCGATTAGTTTTGGATAAATTGAAGGAATACATTTTATAAAATATTTTCTATTTCCCACAGGGATTTTTGTTGAGATTTTTTTGTAAATTTTAGTGAGGACTTACATTTCGTATTTTTTTTTTCTTGAAAATTATAGGCTTATTAGTTTTGATATAATTTCAAAGTAAAACTAAAAGTTTTAAACTATGTAGATATTTTGAAATTATAAAGACAATATATTACATTTGTGCATCTCAGAATCAAATCATTCATGTGATAGATTAAATGATGGATTTGAAAAAAATTTGTTTAGCTTTCTAAATTTCCCCCAAAATTAACCTTTAACTTTCTTTGCATATGATTGCCTGTCTCTTTGTATGTACCGAATCGCTCCTTAATTGGTCCAGTGGATTCAGAGAAAACAAGTTGTGACAGACGAACAGATAGACATTAGATTGATCCCACGAGGGTTCCGTATTCGCATCAGATTCACTCGAAAGGTTCAAGTGTCAATTACACGACACCCTGTCATGCGCAACGAAATATTTTTCAGATGCAACATTCTCACCGTACAAATTCTCCAACACGCAAGACAAGGCAATTGCGGGGAGACGCATTAGAACCAAACGCGTATCTTTTATTCAGCGAGTCAAACTTTTCACGCCGTAAATCCACAACTGCACGGAGCCTTCATGAAAATGTAATGAGGAAGAACTATTTATGGCTAATCCTTTCGGAATAAACTGCTCGAAGCGGCGTCCGGGGCGCGGTGCGTATTGCAGAAACTGTCTGATGGCGTTACAGGCGTCAGCCGCGGACCGGTCGGAGGGAGAAGGATGGCGCACTGGCGCCGGAGCGAGAGAGAGATAGAGCGAGTGAGAAGGAGATGACGCGCGCGGAAGGGCCGCGTAGATTTCTGAATTGCAAATAGGGGAAATGAAACTGCCGCCGCCTCAGACGCGGCCGGCGCGCGCCGTACCTCTTCCGCCGTCATAATCATCTTTAATAACGCCGGAGTGCTTTAATGAATTTGTGTTAAGATCAAAGTGAAAAATCTCCACCCTATGACTTCTGTCGATTTCGCGTGCACTATTTAATATGTATGCTTGTATTGTTCGTCAATGCCCGGCAAACGTGACGATCGACTTGTACGTAATTTTACCTATTCTATCCGTTACGTGAAAGTGCTTTCTCCTGTATTTATTTTTTAAAACACGCTTCAATTTTTAAATTATTGCCAAGATTTTGGTAAATATTTACTTAAAATAAAAAAAATTACAACTGCTCAATGTTTGGTTTCCATTAGAATATGAAGCTTTAATAAATTATTAAGTTTCTACTATCTCGATAAAGCATGTTAAACATCTTTTATAATACAATTGCCTTTACTCAAATCTTGTAATTTTTAAATACCTTAATAACCTCGTTTCTTTTGTATTGATAAAAACATAATCAACAAGGTTTTATTTCATTTTTATATTCATTTCTTGTCGAGACCAAAATTATATTTTCTTTTTGTCAAAGAAAACATATACAGTATTTTTTTTTAAATAGCAGTCGATCTTCGACGATGTATCAAGAGCGAAGTACATCAGGGCGGCGCCGGCCCCGGGCGGCGGCGGCGCCCGCACAACGCAATCTGCGGCGGAATGCTCCCGGCTGAATTAAATTTATGCTATTAACTCACTCACAAGCTGCCTTTATAATTAAATCTGTCCATCTGCTAGGTACCCCCGGAATTTTGTTTTGGTAACGAAATTTTGAAAATTTTAATAGCAGACATTTTTGGGAAGCTTTTCTGTGAAATTACCTAACGATTTACCGAATGATTTGGAAACTATGAATTTTTATATGGTTATTTTTTTTTCACTAGAAAATCAAAGTATAAAAGAAGTTTTTAGAATTGCTATTATTACTACATATATAAGTGACCTATGATCTTTTGAGGATAGCGAGTTATTGTCGACCAGCCTCGTCCAAGTTAGTCATTCAGCCTTCAACACACTACCTGTTACAATCTTTGGTATATGGTCCAAATTTGCAATATGTTACTACGATACGTGTTTAAAGTTTTAATGCCTGTTCTCGTTACTTCGATTTGATTATTATAATGTGCAATAATTAAACAAACATATACTTCTAATATGTCAACAACAACCTAATACATGTTTAGAAAGAATTAGAAAAAACTGAAGAATTACAAGCATGTAAATTAAAGAAGGATAAAAATAAATTTCGTACTCGAACGCGAATAAGGTGATAACTAATATAATGTCTATGAATTTCTATGAAAGAAAATACGAGATTGGCCGCGTCTTTTTTATCTTTCAGTGTAGTGCAGAGAAAGATTCACTTATTATATTTTATATTATAGTTTAATGTTGCCATAGTCTATCTCGTTTTCTGTTAAAATTTGACGTCCTTTCAAATTGTTCTCCGATATAAACAGTAAATAATCGCAGTGCTAAGTTTGGGCTGTATCCCAGGCTACAGAATGGGACCTTACATTTAATGGTAAAGTTAAAATATTATCCAGTCAGAGCGTGAGATCTGTATAAAGGTAATCTAAAAACAAAGACAATTTACCACAAAATCTTAATATATCAATATTATGTTTGTATTAAAGTAACAGGTTTTAAGACTGTCGAGGTGAGATAACCCTCATATGTACTTTTCTTACGACCGTAAAAAATAGCTGAATTACAAGTGCAATTTTTTCAATAATTTAATTACATTATAAAATTAAGCAAAAAAGAAACATATGAAAATAATTGATGCCGTCAATATGCAATTAATACAAAATTCTATCCCTTAGAGGGGAAGAGAATCTTACAATATTATGAACATTGAAACTGTCAATCACTCGTAAGAACATTATAATTTTATGCTGCAAAGTATTGAAATGCAATCAATATAATGAAATCAGTTTTTAGTCTCAAAGAGTAAGATTTGAATAACATTACTTTAGTGCATAATATCAATAACCTCTATAATGAATATGGTTACTTAATCAATGTATACGGATGCAATGGGCACGACAATGTGCCAAATCAATAGGCCTCTACTGAGTTCGACTCTCCTTATTGGAGTTTTTCTTATTGGAGTCTCGTAATTGATACAACGAAATAGCATAGTGCACAAAATCCTCATACCTTTTTTCTTTGTTAAATAATCTATTAGTAATATCTCTTCAACATCATAAAGTATAATTGCTATTACTTTCTGACGATGCAGGAATGTTAAACTTCCAAGAAGCTTCTCCTATATAAATTTTCACATTGATGATTCCTGTTCACTTTCGAAATCCCCTTATTGGATTGCACGAGTCTCATCATATCTTATTTATGTTGGTTATCTATTAAAAAAATTAATAAGGTAAGCAACATTTTTTTATTGCATGTGAAGGTTTTTTATTTAATATAGGGTGCCGTTACATATTTTATTAAGTAGCTATATAATAAGCGAAATATGGATACATATTTTGAATGCCCAATTATACAAGGAAAGTATGTAAAACACATGAGTAACTCCATTTTATGAGCAAAAAATCTTTGATGACCTATATTTTGTTGTTTTTTAAATCAATTTTAATTCTTACTATTATTATCATTATAAGCATACTTAATCGTCTTACCAAACTCATCGAAAACATAACATTTTTAGTATCAGTCAACTACGTAACCGGTAGTAAGAGATACCCTTTTGAAATCATTCATTACATTATTCGAATTACGCTCACTAACGAATGAAACGAAATTCAACGTACAACGATTGAAGCATCTCTGTTTCTCTCATAGTTTCTCGAATCTGTCGTCGAAGACGTACAACATACGCACGAATGTAATACAATGTCGTTACGTGTTTAGCGAATGAAGACCGGACTTGTAAGTATCTATTTGTAATAAACACACAAATTGCGCTTTATCCTAGCTGTGTACATTAGCGCAATAACATATCAGAGAGACGACCAGAACACGCGGGTCGAACTACGGACTACGGACTGGGAGAGTCGTAGTCAACGAACGTGTCGTCCGAACGGTACCTCTGGATCCGTCCGTAACGGCCTTCGCGAGCTTCCGACCGTACAATAAGCGGATGCGGAAATAAACGAGGATCATCCAAATCGACAAATTCCGAAACAAACAATGATCAACCGAAAGAGGCGGCTTTGAAAGGTCCTCGTGTCAAGCACATGCAAATTGATACCACTCCACAAAGGCGACAGCTCGGCGGCGGGCCGCGCTCAAACAAACAGATTACGCTCCCGCAGATACTTCTTGCGTGTATTGAACACTCTGCAATTTTTGTTTGCTCCTCTATGTGCATTATATATCATCTATATGGATTGCAATTAACTTTTACTTAGAGGCTTCGTTTGCATAAATGTACAATAAATTTCTGTATCAGTAGCATCCCTAACCTTGCGACCGATGGCGTTCTCGATCGTGACCTTGGTTTTGGTTTTCATAACGATTTCAGTTTTTCAAAACGCTTGATGATATTAAAATTATAACAACAATAGTATGACATGTCATAACTTTTACAATCTTTTATCTTTTTATTTTATTCATTTTCAAAAGTGTGCTTTGCTTCTTCTCAAAATCCTGAGGAACATTTCGTTAAATCGTTCCTGAAATGTTTGAGTGTATTGGTTTATACCTATTATCGATGAGAGATACGTTTTTAATCAAAATGGAATATTATTTTTTAATATGTCATTCCATAATATGACATTAAGAAGTTATTGTATAGTATGTGTTACAGCTGTGTATGGTGATGACAATTCAAACTAATATTTGCGGCAGAATATAAACTGTAGTTTGAAGTGGCTCGTAATGGATATTTGCCCTAAAATAGAGACCTGAATCGAAATAGGAATTGGAGTTATATTATAAAATTTTAATAACAATTCGAATCAAAAAAATATGTATTTAATTATGTTTCTGCTTGCCGAGGCTGCGATTTGTCGTGTACCAAAGACTTGTTAAACTGAAAAAATACGTATTGATTGTTCTCGAGTTAGAATTGCACTAACGAATGGATGGAAGCATATGCATATAAGTAGAATTTAAATTCAAGAAAAAAATTGGTTGCCTGTAAAGTCGGTATACGGGCGAAAGTTTTACGTGACAACGACTTTGAGTGGTAAAATCATTTTAATGTGAATATTCATTCGTATAGTAGGAAGAAGGATGAAATAATAGTAACAATTTAAAACATTTATTTATACAAAGAATTATATTTAAAACATTAATTTATACAAAGAATCTCGCACTGAATTTCATATTAACAAAATTTTATTTTTACCTTTACACATACATACGTATTTATATACAAATATAACTACCTTCACATTATCACTACACAATCGTTTTACAATTAACTGGCAACGTGTAAACTTGTATGCAGGCGCCTAAGCGAAATAGAAGCGCAAGACATGAACCGGTGTGTATGCCTATCTCTCTCACTCTCTCTCTCTCGCTCTGTCTCTCTCGCTCTTAGGCGGGCTAACTGTGCTCGAGTGGAAGGGACGCGTGCCTTTCACTTTTTTATGTCTGTCTCTCTCGCTCTTAGGCGGGCTAACCATGCCCGAGTGGAAGGGACGCGTGCCTCTCACTCGCTCTCATTGTGAGCGCATAACGTGAGCGGAGCGTAACGCAGTTTCTTGAAGTGTCACCCGGCAAACCAATTTATAAGACGTTGTCACGTCAAAATCCTAAATACAATTTACCGAAATTCTAACAATAAGGGTGTTATCAAATATTTTTTTTATGCAATCAATACAAGTCGTAAAAAATATAAAAGATGTTGCGTTTATTAAAATATGCTTTAAATGCGATTCCAATAGAAACATATCGTGTAAGTCCATGTACTTAAAGGTTATGATTATCTTTGTCGTAAAATTCACAGCCGTTAAAGCACAAATATTTTCTCGATATTCTTCAACCGCCGTAACTTCTAACAGCCATAAAAAGATAACTTATGGCAAATGCTACAAGTTATCTTTTTATGGTTTGCGAATGGTAAAGTTTTTTTTTTGAGAAAAGATTATCTTCGTCAATAAAAAAACAGACTGAAATCAAGGACAATACTTTCTCCTTCTAAAAAAAATTTTCTGAGATAAGTTTTAGCAAAAGGAATAGAGAATTATAAGCTAGTCCGAAAAATTCTCATGAGCCTATCTTTGGCCACAAATCCGTTCCACTTCATTGTTTAATAACAATGAAATGACTGTAGGAATGGTCACCCCGGTCATCTTGTCCTTGTATTGGCGGGGTAAATTTCAACATTTCACAACGAAAAGTGGTCACGACATACCTACTGACACTCTATTGTATTCCTATTCTAAATGTAATCGTATAACATTTTGATTGCATTAGCATGCTACACTAGAGTCATAACGTTATGCGTACCGAACGTCATAGAGATAGCTAAAAAATTAATAAGCGTATAAACGTTTGTCATTCGTCCACATTTAAACTGCTGATTATAATATTTGCATGCAGGTTAATTATGTCGTAGAATATATCAATGAAATGAAAAAAAGATAATTAGTATCTGAAAAGTAATAATCAAAAAAAATTAAATCATAATTTAAATAATCAGTTCTAAGTTTTAATTTACGCCTAGTAAAGCGAGCAGGTAATAAAATGAAATCTAAATCAAATTATTAACCCGTCATTGTAAGCTAAATAAACATATATAATATTATAGCTCCGCTTGTGGATCACTCAAAAATTTGTATTGAAAAGAAACCATAATATACCTACTAGACATTATGATTATAGAAATTATGGCTTAATATACATTTGCAGATATTATAGCTATGTCTTGTCTCCTTCCTAAATTTATTTTTAATTTACGAATTTCGTAGTTTAAGTCTATCGTATATTTTGTGTCGTTTACGTAATTAGCACTACATCAAGAATGAAGTGCTGCGCACACTCGCTGCTTCGTACCCGCAACGCTCAATGAGCGATTTCGTCAATATTTCCTGTTGATTATTTAAAGTTGATTACTTTACCTATTTCTATCTGATACTTGAGTCGTTTTAATTTCAGTACCTTCAAAACCTAAGATTTTACGATCTGAAATTTTCATACAAACAGTATTGATGTTTTCTGGATGATTCTTGATGATTATAGTCTTTTCAAAGTTCATTGCATATCATAAGCGCACAGTAATCTAACTTGTGATTTCTACACTTTATATATTTCATATTATTGAAATAATTGCTTCAAAATTACAAACTTTTATGACCATCTGAAAGTATATTTCTGGCTAAACTTGAAATTGAAATCAACTAAAACCTATTTTGTTCAGTTTACTCGAGAAATTTTATCCCATCACTTGTACTTTTATATGAAATCGAATATTCAGGAGGGCTCTGGACTATTATAGAAATTTCTAGAAGGCAAAACATTCAGCCCTTTGGCATAGAAGTTACGCCCTTTAGATGAAAAAAAGTGTTGATCAAGAGGAGATAAAAGGCCCATGTAACTTTCTTGATCGGACCTTAATTCGTTTTTGAGTTACTGCGACATGCTCATTGTACATTTACTTCTAGAATATACAATGATTGATTAATTTTACTAAAGCTTTTCATGAAATAACTCACATCCAATTTTCATAACTTTAATAATTGATTTTCGAAAAATATTAAAACTTTCTATGACTATTTAAGAAATTCTTGAGCAGATAAAAAAAATTGAGAGACAGAAGTGTCAAATAAGAGGTGGAGTTTTAATTTCAAATATATCAGAATATCAACACGAAATTTCACTTTCAAATTAATTCTTTTAAAGACCTTTTTATGAAAACGCTGAAACATCGCGTTATTAATGTCCAGTCAGAACATTTCGGGTTTGCCATGGGAATATGATCACTTTCTTATAGAAATTTTCATTTCCAATAATAAATATTTATATGTACATTATAGCACAATATAATTGAAAAAATTACCAATGCATTTCATTTATATTGTGCCATGTGTATTTTGTATTATGCAGTGCCATTTGTTATTGAGAAACAATAGCGCACCAACGAAGTAATATTATACGTTTTAGATTCCTTCAAATTTCTACGAAATAAAACTAAACAAAGCAGTATTTTAATTTTTTTTTTATCTCCCTTTTCCAGGGGAGTCATTGATATAGATAAACTAATCATATAGAAATCGATAGTCCCGTTATCGAGATAGATATATAATATATATACACATATATAAAAGTTCCTCACTTAAATTAATACGATAATTCCAGTATGAACACCAATTTTCATGAGTTTTAGTTAGAAATCATGAAGCACTCATATGCATATACTCTAAATTCCTATTTCGCTTTATTAGTGGATGTACTTCTAAAAACCTTTTTAAATGAGTACTCACGTCAACAATATTTGTCTTATTAAAATTTGGCTACCTAATTACAAGAGTTCAAATTAGTTATAGTTACATTTTTGAAGGGATTTCATTTGAACTATAACGGAAAGATCATAGTTCCTGCCTATCAAATATTTAGTCACCTTAAATTGTCGTTTTAACTGTATACACCATATAGCAATCGGATACTTGTTTAAATAAACAATTTTGTACATGACAGTCGAGCAATCCTCATTTCGTGAAAGGCGATATCAGTTAAAACGGCAGCGGGTAACGGCAAACGCGGCGGGTCGGCATCTCAACGCCGCAGTTTGTAGCGGCGGAGTAATGCTGATGGAGTTCCGTTGTCACGAGTGCTCCGGGGGCGCGGCGCTCTCCGCCCGCTTCGGAACAACACAACGATTCCTGTAAACCCCTTAGCGATTCCGATTTCTTCAGAGGATCCCACCCTCGATGAATACAATCTCTCCCTTATTACGTTTGCCTTTAACAATATTTTAACGAGTTCAACACGAGAAAGAGCCGCTAGCGTAGCTCGGAAAAGAAGTCGTAAATATTCGACATCTTTCAGTTGACGAAGGGCCGAAATAACAAACTGTGTCTGTTTCGGTCCTCGTTCACAATTCATAAAAACTACCGGAACTAACAAACGTGAATTTACCGTTTCTCAGATTTCGCACAGAATTCCGATAAAGCCTGTCCGGTTATTATTAATTCCCTCTATCGTTCCCGGGCTCTATGTGGTGAGCACTCGGGCGACGAGCGGCCGCGGTCGATCTCGCGGCGGCCTTCAGTCAATAACATTTACATCCGCGCCCGTGACGCCCGCCTCCCCCAGAGAGCCGAAATTAAAATGCACCGTCGAATAATGTTGAATTTGACTAAATATTGAATAATATTGAATCCTAAATTGTCGCCTTCGGATCTCACAAATTTACATTTCTTTGAATCCAATTGAATATCTAAAAGTTCAGATTTCGTCGTGCAGTAATTTTCATTATTGTTACTGCTTTGTAGACGCTTTTCGGTTTCTATGTTTTATGTAAGATATATTAAATATTAGGCTTAAATTGCTATTAAAGTAACTGAGCCTAATAGTTTTGTTTTGAAAGAGTACTAAGAATAAGCGCGACAAAAAAATAAATTATATACTTATATATAAGTGCTAGAAGTCACATATTCTTCTTTACAATATTTGAAAAGGCGGTAAATATTGTTATTATTTAAATTTTAAGTATGATATAATATCCTTTCCTCAGTAGATCCTCCTGTTGCTCAATGAAACAATGTTACCTGGCAACAGACATATATATTTAAAAAACTAATTTTTTGTAACTTATCACACTGAGTTATATAATCTGATATTGGAACCAGGCGAATAACATTGACATTAGACTTATATATGCTTTCTCAATGAACTTTTTATCTATAGCATGACCGACAAAACATTAACCATGTTATCCGTATCGTATCGTAAATAGTTTGACTTTTAATAATCTAATATATATATAATACATAATTATAGTTCGCCATTTTTGGGTTCATTTTTTTTAATTCTTTTAAGTCTCTTTTGCAGTACTACGGAACCACAGCATCAACATTAGGTTTAATTTGTGACTTCGACTGAGGTCGAACTCATTAAGAAAGTTTTCATATTATTGCATTATTATGACATATGCAAATTCAAATAGTCTACCCGATTTATACACGAAAATGCATTTCGTACCATTCTCGTCGGTCAACTGAACAATTTGGTCGGAGCGAGATATGAAACTTATTTAACGAGCTGCCTCGGCCGTCTGTTATGAAACCTAATATATGACATTTGTTGTAGTAAATTTCCTTTTAACTTTAGAATTAATTCTATAGCGCCAGTTAAAATATTTGTTAAGTTCTTTAATAAATATTATACATAAACCCAAAATATATCGCGATTCATATTGTTAATTTGAGTCGTTTAATTAATCTTTATATTCTCTCTACCAAAAAATTTTAATATTCAAAAATGCCGATGATTATTTGTTTTAAGTTTTAAGAATTTTTTTTGAGAAAATATAATTTTCACGACGTCAAACTAAATACGTATTTACGCACTTGTGCGCTACATATGTGTTTTATCATTTATGAACGAATCAACAAAGGTCAATAAAATAATTTTCAAATAATTCAAATTTCAAATAATTAAAATATTCAAAGAAACCTAACTAGTCAAGCAGCACAATTGAATCAAAGTTTCAAACAGACCCGTCGAAAAAGGAAAAAGTTATTTAAAAAATTATAAGCTCTTTAAATAATTTTGAATTTAAGCAACTGATCAGTTGCCAGTCTAATCAGCTCTGAAGATTATCAAATCGATTGAAATACAAAACCGTATGAAAATGGTCAACTCGCTTGTTAAAAAACCTTCTTGCAAAAAATAAATATTAACAATTTTCTTTATTAGTAAAAGATAGTACGTTCCGAAGTACATTGAAGTTAAAGATTTGGATATACTATAGTTTTAATTTTCTTTCCGCATTTCAATTATTTACTTACCCACTTAACACTCCAAATTTTCTCCAAATTTACACTTGCCGGTTAATATTTTTACCGCTATTAAAAATCAAAGACGTGTAATGCTATTATTTATACATTATATATATGTGCATACACACACACACACACACACACACACACACACATATGTATATGTATATATACATATATTACGCGATTTGATTTAATTATATTATCTAAATTTATTCAGTCTACACCAAAGCTGTTGGAAGTTAACCTTTCAACCGAAACGCAATAATTTAAATTTATCACCATGAACTTAATTAAAAACCTTAACAATCATCTACAGTTTCAATCTGTTTGCGAGTGGATAGTACTTTGTCAAGGTCATGATTAAAATGTGTAATCACAATAAGCAGTTCTAAGACATATCTGTTACTTAGGTATCCTATTATCATGTTACGTCTGTGACGCTCCTAAAAAGGCCACTAGTTCACTCTATCTTACTTGAATAAATAAAACTACGAATTTTTAAATCCTGCAGCTGAATCTTAGCAGTTAACATACTCAAATATAATCCAAACTTTTATGAACAAACAAGCGCCTAACTCAGATCGCTTACTTCAATACTCTCTTATATTTTCTCGTAAATATCGCTATGCTTCACCAACAGTTATTATTTAGTGACAAATTACGTGAATTATGCGATAGAGTTTTAGCAAATTTAACCGGGAAAATATTCTCGTTGGGGTAAATTCGCATAATCCCAAGAATTCATTATACAAACGAATTTCGTCATTTATAACAATTAGTTTCCACCCTCAAAATCAGAGAAAAATATAATAAATCTACTTGCAAATTCAGCGTAGCCGTAAGTGGATTACAATGTTAATTTTATTGATGCCGAGGCTGGGCGGAGAGCGGCGGGCGCAGGCCCCGCGGCATCACTACGCCGATGGTTAAAAAGTACAAATTGTTGTTGGCACATTTCATTTATTTTTTTTTAAAGGGGTTTGGTTTGACATGTTGGTTTTTAAAAGAAAACCATTCGTTTTTTTTTTTCATTTATGATATTTCAAAATATGTCAAATATTCTACATTTGTTTTTTATTCTAACTTATAGGTCTTTCATTAATTGACAAGTTATTTGAAAATTGATTATAAGATTTTTTGCTAAACAAACAAACAGGAAGAAACACATTACAAACCGACTAAATAAAAATATGTTAAAAAACAAAAAGTCGATATCAATAGTGTAATACAAAAAAATACATTGCAAAAAAAATAGATTCCTCAAGGATCAATATTGGATGTCTTTTCCTATTTTAATATATATGAATAAACGATTTACCATATTTTGTAGAAATTTTTTATTGTTATTTAGTCATGACACTTCCTCTGTAATTAAAATAAACAGAAAAGAAGATAAACGCAACATAATAAACTCCATATTCTACAGTCTGGCGTTGATTCAACGTTTATAATCACAAACAAAACAGTGCAATTCGGAACTGGTGGAAAATAAACAAATTTGTATTAACTTTCGATGGGAGATTGTAAATACTTCATTTTAAATAAAAACTTTATTCCTTTCAGTCTTCATATCGCAATACACACCCCCACGTTTCAATTCAAAATGGCGCAAACATTGTTAAATTGCACCAATTTCCTATTACGCAACAGTTAAATATTTAAATTGCAAAGGAGCGTAGCAACTTTCAGAGCTCGTAAAAGTTTTAGCTAGCCGAAACCGGAGTTACGTTCGCAAAACTGCATTCACGTATGCAGTGGCGTCGTATCGCTCTAGCCGCGGACGTTTTTTCGGCTGAAAAGCGGTAAAAGCTCATACCGTATTTCACGTTTGGCTTTTCGGGCCGCGCCGACCGCCTTCTCTTTGTTGCT
Organism: Eumeta japonica; assembly: GCA_005406025.1. Classification (NCBI taxonomy): domain Eukaryota; kingdom Metazoa; phylum Arthropoda; class Insecta; order Lepidoptera; family Psychidae; genus Eumeta; species Eumeta japonica. The sequence continues at coordinate 130,852 of BGZK01001424.1, forward strand.
CAATAGCACTCTTATTTGTCCTACCGCCGCTGTGGCGCGCACTTCTACAACTTATTGAGTTATCTGCGAGTGGTTTTATTCATTGATGTTGTTGCTTAGAGCTCAAAATGTTCCAAGTTTTGTTCGTATTCGTTGCTCCACCCACTTGTGGATAAATAATTCATTTTTGCTTATTAATTTACTTCTATTTACAATTTTATGCTGATTATTGCATTAACCGGATTGAAGTTAAAATTTTAAATAAAGCCGAATCTCCTTCTCAACTTCAGGTTGGGGTCACAGCATATCTTACTCCATTGTTCCTTTTTGACGCTTACACAGTTATGAAAGTCCAAAAAATAGATATATTGATACCCTTTTTTTGATCAGGTGGTATGAAGACGGAAAAGCGGTACCTTATACTAACAATATTTAACTAACGTTTTTATAGACGCAGCAAATTTACAGTTCAAAGTGTTAAGTTCGTCATTACACTAGCTGTGAAATTATTAGTCCGAAACTTCATTAATCCTCGAAACTAGTTATCGTTTCGGTAACCGCACGAATCGCCTTCCTTTGACCGTAAACCACGAAGTACATGGAGGGCATGCCCTATCGACCCATCAACTGAAACGACTCTATAGCCGAACGGTATCCTTCGCAACGAATACATAACCATAACCAACGAATACATGGTTTAATAATATTTATTGTGTACAAACAAAAAATCTTTATTTATTTAATTATCCGTTTTTCAAACTAAATTGTAGAAGGTGGTAATCAAATTGAACGATTCTGTTAAGTAAATAACTACGTGCAAATATTATTTAAACCCTTTCGAAATATATATTTTTCGTTTGGTGATGTGGCAGATATTGATATTAAAACCAAACTAAAAAGTAATAGATCATTTAAGCTTCATTAGTGTATAACGAGTTAGGAACCTTGATTGAAGAAGAGACCGCTCGAAAATAAAGGATTCATTTTACGTTCATCCGAGTAGAACCGCGGGCAGATTTAGTTATTAATAATATCTATACATATAATAAAATTATAACAGAGCGGTGTCTTTACATTATAGATATTAAAAAAAAAAAGCTGATATGGGGGGATCTATATTAGAGCAACAGAAGCCATAGAATTTTTGTCTGTATTTCTGTCTGTACGTTTATTACAGCATCACGCAAAAACTCTTGAACGGATTGTGATGAGGTTCTACAGTTTGATAGTTTGGGGTCTAATTTGACATTTTAGCCATGTTTCATCTAACTCGATTGGGTAGAACCAGAGATACAACTTGACCTCTCCTTCTTTCATATTTTGGAAAGTCATTTAAAGTATGAGTAAACACCACAAGCGCTTCTGAAATAATTTAAATATTGTAGTCCATGCGGGTAGATCTACGGGCAAAAGCTAATCTGTTAATAAACGTATTAAAAGCTTACATTTAAGTTGCCGGTTTCCAAGGTCGGCCATTTATGTATATGTATATTCGATGATTTCGGATTTCATATTATAGATGCGGAAACTGAGTAACGAAATGTAAAATTTACTATACACTTGCTTTCTGTCCGCGGCTTCGCCCGCTTGGACACAGAATGTGTTCGTTAATACTTTATATTTAACGATTTTGTTGTCAATCCTAATATCGTTCTCGCTTTCAATTCTGGTCTAGGTGTTATTTCTTATTACGATCCCGGTTACGCTTTTGATTTCTCCCCATTTTTTATAAAGTCGAACGCGAATCATCAGAAAGTCAAATGTTTGATTTTTTTTATTGTTCGATCGTTATTGTTCAATCGTACTGAGACGTCTAGAGGCCTTTGACGCTATCAATTCTTATTTTCTTTGGATTTATTTCATTTTTTTCATTTTAGATCTTTAAGTGAGTATATATTTATTCTGATATCCGATTTAAATGAAATAAAGTCAGTATTCAGCTCCAAACTAAGCTCTAACTACTCGTGAAAACACATTAAAATCCGTTCAATAATTTCACAGACGTGTGTGAACAAACAAAAAACAGACAAAAAGTAAAAATCTTTGTTTTCTCCTATATTACCTTTCTCTCATAGTTCCTTCTACATATTTCATACGTATATTGGATGTAGAGACAACCGGGTTATGTTTTATTACATGTTATAGATTGCTTTAGTCTAAAAAAGTATTCTATTATTTCCAAATCGCGCCTAGAAAAGTTTTGGTTCAAAAAGTATATGAAAACAAAAATAAGCTAGTTTGAAGTCATAACGTTTGATAGAAGGTAAAGCGTGACTGAATGTAATACGTTGATAAAAGATGGGACAATCGAATAAAAGACTTTTTATATGTCAACGACGATACGCGGTATTGAAAGGGGTTATACTTAAATAAAAGTAATGTTTATAATGTATAAAGTAAAAATGGATGTCTTAGAAAAACTTATGCAGGTTAAATTTATGACTTATCAAAGATGATACGAAAGATTTTTAGTACCCAAAACCCACGATATTACACGAAGCCAATAATGAATATCAGTAAACCAAAAGATGTACAAAATATTCATGTGAAATCGTATTCAAATAAAATTATTCTGTCTTTTATTCACCTTTAAATTGTGGGAATAAACATAAGTTATGTTTAACTTGCTCAAATCTTTCATTAAAACTTATTTGTTATTTATCATATATGAGGTCAATTGACGATTCCACATCCATTTGCATGCAAACAACCTTTTTCACTGTGCATGATTAATGCCTCGGCTTTTCATTTTCATATAGAAAGAAGGCTTGCAGCGGGGACTTAATACTAGTAAAATTTATAACATAACTTTTGATTCTTATGCCCGGGCCTACTCAAATTATAATATCAACATTTACTACATTAAAATTTCATAAGGATGTTAAGGATGTATGATTTACGGTCGCGCCAATAAAGCCGCCTACTGTTAAACGAGGGTTCAAATTTCAATATATCGAGATAGGGGCTAGCGAAGGCCAAAAGCCGTAATCTGGCGCTATCGGCCGGAGCCATCGGCTCGACTTGTTTACAACCCCCCGGTGTATTTTACGCCATTACGCATAACTCGCTACTAGTTACATAATTGTAATCTAAATCTCTAAACCCGCCCGCCTTTGCTAATTAGTGCGTGGGGAGCGACATGCTCAAATCCGCCAGGATACGAGATCTCGGAGTTAAATTGTTGCACGAAACGGTCTTAACTAATGCGATAGTTATGATGTTATTAAGTTCTGTATGAAAATACAACATGACTGTATTAAGGTGGTATGCTTCCGAATGACTACTTTAATAACGTAATGTGTGGTTTCACATATATTATTTAAAATGCTATAATAAATATTTATGATATAAGATAAATTTTAATTTATTGCTACATACATACTTTTTTTTGTATTGTAATATTACAAAACTCATATAAATCAAAATCTTTAAATTACTTGTCCTTAAAAAGTGCTATGTTTTTCAAAAGAAATCATACTCATATAGTTTATTTCCTTGTAAACGTTAATGATGAAAGTGAAAATTTATTCACAGATCTGTGAATACAATTTCATGAACATTGTAGTTTCAAATTTTCCTTAATAATCCTAGAAAAAACTTACCCTAGACGAATTTCTATTCATAATGATTTTGCTTGATGACTAATTTTAATTATATTTATACCTTGCGTAACTCTAATCAGTTAAGTGAACAAATTGGCAATTTTGAAATAGAAACTCCAGAAATCAATATTTTTTTTAAACTCAATTTTTATAACAATACGCAGATGAATCATCAGTAAAACAAAAATAAATAACACTATATAATGAAAGCTGAAAGAATGCTCGTCAGATGTAGCACAATATTTCTCGCATTCACTATCGCTTCGACATCCGAGTGCAGTGCATCATACACGAATGCACATTAAGAAGTCATTACGAGGCGTCGGAATGCGACGTTCGGAGCGTATCCAGACATTAGGTGAGGTAGTGCAGGGCGCGCGCCCCGTGCGGACTTTGCGTAGATGGCGCGTCATTAGCGGAGTGCCACTCGTAAACCGCTGGTAATGGCCTTCGTCTGCGGACCGAAAATATTTATTTCTGCTTCTCTCGGTGTATTGTGTGCTGACTCGTCCCCGGACAGACCGCGCCGCAAATAGGCCTGCTGAACGTAACCGCCGGCGCAGGCGGCATCGAAGCCGAGAGGCTTTTATCCTGTGAAAAAATACATGTAACCAGCAAAAAAGTTCTTGATTTGGTATCTCATTTCACGATTTTCTTGTATATTTTGTTTTAGCATCTAATATCTGATCTCATCTTTTCAACGAAAAATATAACTTTAATTTTACGTATTGCTATGTCAAAAGTGATAATTAATGATTTTTTTTCTGATATTTTATGTATGAGATGAAACTTACTACCGATTTATACAATATTTAATTTTTTTATTGTGCTTCGACATTAGATAACTAAACAATATTCAGTTGTGTTATTTACATTTTTTAATACTCACGAGAAGTCGAAATAAAATAAAAATTACAATTGTTCTGGGTGACTGACTAACGAATTCATCATCAGCGTATCTAAAAGCTCAAAGCGGTAGGACTTTTCAAGATGAGAATGCAAAATCACTCTAAGGAAAGAGTTTGATAAATCCGAACTACTAATGGGTGCGAATAAGAAAAAGACTTTTTAAACACAAAAAGTTCGATTATACGGGTGAATGGGAACGTAACTTTTTAAATGAAAGTTCGAAGAAACGGGTGTGAATGATTAAGGAACTTTTTAAAAGGAATCTGAAACAAACAAGCGTGAATAATAAAGAAAGGTTTTGACAAAAGCTTGATATTCTTAAAACCACGGATACTCTAGGAAACAAAATATTACATTTCTCTGTTTTATTGTATTTGTTATATTTAAATATACATATAAGTAAGTATTGAGAATTGAATTGCATTTAATTTCGGAAATACTGGAAAAATTATTATTGATGGCAGGATTCATTTAAGACTAATTTTACCGATTTAGATGAAGCGCTTTTCAGAATACCCACTATCATACTGTTATTACCACCGTCCCTCTTGTCCGACACTCATAGAATTAGTCGTATAGTTGTATCGTTGGCGTAAGTGCACCTCGAGGCATTCCGACCGTCGCGTTAGGCGCGCCCGGCCGCCCGTGCTCGAGGCCCTCCGAGGCAATAAAATCTTTTTTCAGTGTTTCAGCGGCGGCAGGCCGACGAGGGGCCGGCCGCCGGCCGCCGCCCTCCGGCGCTCCGTCCGGTATAAATCTTCCCGCCCTAACTACACCGTACTTATATCGGACGTTTTCCAAAATACAGATAAACGGCAATTTGACTTTGTTTCCTTTCTCATTCGTATTATTAGATTTGACCACAGAGATTAGGTGGTCGGCTTCTCGTTGTATTGTTTTTAGTTTCTTTACCATTTCGGTTTTTGTCTGACATTGCCCACCCAAATTAAAACTTCTAACGTAAATTTTGAACATCTGTGATTTTCGCTTATTTATTGTCTTGTAAAGGTTTATTTATTTGGAACTTTAGGAGAAAATTATTAAAATTTGTTTGATTAATGGAAAGTGGGTGGAGTACAGAATCTTTTATTCTGTTTTATTTTGCACCAACTTTATATTTTTTTTTCTGTAAAATTTTTTGCTTTTTATTTTATTTCTTTTTTTCATTTAGTTTTGTATAAGAATGTGTATTTACGAATAAGATGTCGTATATAGCAACTATGTGTATACATTCCGTCTCTGTATTTACTTTGCTTTTCTGTCAATATATATATAAAGTAGTAGAAAGTACTTATAAAACTAAAATAAGTCTCACAAGTTAGCAAATGTATGTGTTAAAGTATACAGCTTACCAAATGCGTCTTTTGGAGCGGTTGTTCTCTAGTATTTTTTTCTCCGGTTTCTTCCTCACGAAGTATAGATCAAGGTTAGAAATGTGGAATATGGGTTAAGGCTCGATTTCACGCGCAAGTAGGATCGACTTTTATTGGTTAATAGCGTCTGTAACGATTTTCACAATCAATGAGACCTTTGCTTCGCTTCAGCTATGGCTGCCGTATAATATCTACGTGCAGATTGGCGACACGGAAGAACGACAGATATTTTTTGATAATTTTCTCGATAACATCGTTCTTTAGGCTTCTTAGGAAATGGCAACTACTTTTTATAATATTCACAACGCTACTTCCGATTTTGGACTTGTTTTGGACTCTTAATTTATTTTTTCATTTTTTATTCTACATAACGTCCCTTGCGTTGATGCATCGTATTTTACTTCCAAAACTTATTGTGACAATATTTAACAATAGCGATACTGTTTAAAACAATAATCCAGTTTATGATAATGTTAAAGATGAAATAAATCAATCATCCTAATAATATATTTATGTAAAGGAATTAATATTATTGTTATGTTACATAAATTTTGTACTTAATACTTTTCAATGAATTAATATAAATAATTAATGTTACAGGTGCTTCTAGTATTACAATAAATATGTCCATTTATCCTATTTTTTATTCAATAATATGTATCATAACATAAGGAATAAACTCCAGTCGAGCGTTGAAACTCGAACACACATGTCTTTTTGTTTCTAAGGATATTCGCTATTAACACATACGGACAGACGGCGCAGGTTTAGTAATACGGTGCCGTTGGCACCCTTTGGATACGGAAATCCAAAAAGTGATTCCTAAAACTTAGGTACGGGCCTAACGTACGAACCTAAAATACGAGTATCCAATTCCGATGCGACTACAAGGTTGATAGATAGAGCATTTCGAAAAAGTGCGAGCGCCGAAAAGCCTGTCGAGATTTATGCTACAATTTCAGTCCCTTACAGAGACCATTAAACTGTCCGTCCATCCGTTTGCAGACTTAGGCGGCTGGCGTCAGCTGGCGCACGAGTTTAACTACGACCGATATTATTTCGCCACAATTTTGTCTATTCCAGGTGTTGTAGTCGCCGATACGAAGACGTCGAATCATAGAAAAGATTTCTTATGACCGTAGAAAAGAAAACTGCAGCGTCAAAGCATTAATTTAGTATCTACTAAATTAATGCTTTGACACTAAATCTTTAGTACATGAACAGAACGACATATAGGCTGTTATCATATCTGAAAACGACGGTCGTGTTTGTTTTTTTTTATATGTATTCAAAACGGAAATAATATTTGATGTTTTATGTTACTATCACCTGTACCAAATTTCAGATGCATATATAAGTAATGCTAAAATTAAATTAAAACTTGCCTACTAAACGTGCGAATCCACGTAAGTAAAATAAATGTTAATTGTCAAAACAAATTTTAGTACACGTTCCGTCCATTAGACAGATATAACCCTCTCGCTTTACTTTTGAACTGGGGCGCGGGGCCGGGCGGCGGCGCTTTGACATTCATTTATCTCCATTACAGATCTCGCGGAGGCTCGCCAAAAATTGCTCCCGTGTGCGCCGGGCGCGCCTAACGAGCGCCGGCCCGCCCTCCCGGATCACATATTACTCGAACGCGAGTTTGACTGATATGCCCCGAGGCCTTCCCGCTAAAAAGTACGGCGGTCCATTTCCGTGCGGCGCCGAGACTACAAGGCCTACACGCCTCGCGGAGCGACTCATGACGCGTGTTATAAAGTGGTTAAAGTAATTTCTAGCGTTCCTTAGCACAGTTCGATTAAAACAATACGAATGGGATAATTTATAAAATTATATTATTCTTTTATGAAAAATTGTTTGTTCTTCAATGGTAACGCTCGGTAATTTTTGTCTATATTTGAACCACGTTATCTGATAGCATCGTAACGAGATCAACAGTTTTGGCAGACAGCTGAAGGAGCTTTGTAATTTTAAAATGAAACAGTCCTTGATTAGGGGGGTGCCAGAAGTCGGAGATGGACCGCGACAATAGAAAATGTAGATGTAAAAATAATTTGAAACAGTGTCGTATTTAGAATTCTATCACTACAATTTCTACAATAGAAGTCCCAAAACTATGCTTCGCCTATTCGTATTCCGCAAAGATCATCTTTAAGTTTACGACCTTGAGTTTTTTTAAAGGATAATGTAACAGCCTTACAATACTATTATTTGAAGTATTTCTATATTTTAAAGATAAATGAGGACTCGCATATTCAACACATACCTTCAAATGTAGTCGAATACATGACCAATGTTTTGAGTAAATATATTTCGTACATGTATCAACATCTCTATCAATACTAACATGGACGTGGTACTAAAAAAATTTCTAAGTTATGCTACTAAAAATTAAAAGTGTTTCGAGACTAACTTTCTCCTTAGTCAAAAGTATCCCTTTTGTTATACTGAAACCTAATTATTATTTTTCCTTTATTCGTGTCACTATATGACGCATATGTATTAAACATAAATCATATAGCGAATGCAGCAAAAGCAGATGCTGTCTATTAAAAAGCTTTTTCGCTTTATCGAATATCATAGAAACATAAATACGAACTAGAACACACTCAATACTCCAAATATTATAATAACAAACAGAGCCAAAAAGACCATATAAAAACTGACACCAGCAGCCTTATTCAGTACCGTCAGTTTTAATGTCGCTTTAGTTTTAATGTGATTTCTCCATCGACAAATGTCGATCTACGTATCCAGTAAGCATCTGTCAAAATTGTCTATGGGTTATACGTCCGTTATCCGAGTGACAATTGTCGACGACATTTTATCGCGTTTTGAAGACGACTGAGTTTTGTTTCACTGAGTTTCATCTATTTTACCAAAGCTTCTTTTAAAAAAGTGGCGAGTTAAGCGTCCTAGTTTATGTATTACCTGAAACTATGATTGTTTTAGTAATTTCCTGTTTAATTTAAATATTTACTACATTTATTTGAATATAAACGAAAAAACAATAATTTTACACAATAATGCGATTATATTATTATTATATATATTTGTATGCAGATGGATACTTCTCCGATAAAGTATGCCGCATTTCTGTGCTTAAATTGGGATGTAGTATATTACATCCCAATGTACTACATTTTCAATCCCGATTACAATACTATACTACAGTTTAAGCTAGTCCGATATATTGGACAAGTTTAAAAATGAATTGTGATTTAGTCTATATTGTCGAATAAATTCATCGTCGGGAATATCTAAAGGGTCAGAAGCGTCGTATAACGCCTCCTTCTCGAGTCGGTATCTTCGTTTTTGTAACCTTTTTAAGCGTCCGACCCGCAATAACATCTCCGTTTCAAAGTAAATGCGTTTACAAACCTCCAAAAATAATTGCAGGAACAGAAATAAACTTATTGATTTAAACGTACTTTGTCAAATCTCACTTGTTAAGGCACGTTCAGAATTGCACCAAACATAAGTCATTTTGGTATATCAAATTTTATTTTGAACTTTTAATGATAAATTATTAAGTAAGATTCATACTTAAATAAGTAAATTACAGGATAAACCAGTATCTTTAATGATTTTATTTAAATAATGGTGAACAAAATAATATTATTTATTTATTAATTATTCTTGGTGTATTAGTTTCTGAACGCAGCAACGATATTTTCGGTCATTCGATCTAGCATTCATTCGCGCTAGATACGTACGTTTGACATTCGCTTAAGTATAAATAAATCGTAAAAATAAATAACACTTGCTTAGGTGATCGATAACTGTCAATCCTCTGGAATCAATATTTAATCCTTTGGATAAGAGATTCGTAGTGTAGAGGTAGATTCGAGGGGTCAGCGGTGGGTTGCATGCTGCGTATTAATGCATGTCGCAGGCAAGCGTTTTCTATGGATTTCCGCGAATTAACACCTCACACAATACAGTAGATAAAAAGCAAAATGAATAAAATATCTAAACACATATCACACCGTAACACAAACAAGCAGTTGATCACTTTGAGTATGGGCTCTCCCTAATTCAATTGTACCAACCGGGTGAACTAAAATGACGCTTATCATATGGTCAGGCGCTGCTTTAAGATTTCGATTTTGATAAAAAATAGATCGACGGAAATGAGCGGTGATATTATTAACTTGCATCAACAAGTATCAAATTTTCAAATTACATTGGCAAGATTTAATTACTATTTAACCTTTTCTTTAATATATTGCATCGATATAAATTTTCTAATATATTGCATCAATAGTCAAAATATGGTCCATTATTCAAAGTGCGCCATCGTGTGTCCTTGTCATTGCGCAAAAATAATTTAAACTGCATGCCTTGCTCTCATAAATTCAACTAAATTTAAATCAAATCCATGCGAATAATATTACGATAGTCATAAATATTTTTTTTAGATTAATGAGATTTTGATTATTAGTCAATTATCGAGTCTAAAGACTGAAAAGCAATTTAAAAACCACTTCACTTTTGGAAATACATACGGATTATTTTAAACTGTGTGAAGAGGTACATCTTGATGAATTAATACAAGACTATTGATCATTTTACGACCACAAAACAATTAAATTACCTTTAACTTTTAACTGCTTTCTTTTGACGGGATTTTAATAATGGCAAACGAGCATGTGTCAGCAGTTGATGCGAGAAGTACACCGTCACCGCCGCCCATGGACAACGGCAACCTTAAGAAGGTCACTAGTACATTACCGGCTTTGCAGAAATGAATTCGCTCTTTTCAATAAAACTTTATATTTATAAAATTTGAGTTAAGCTTAATAATAACGATAAGACCGTCTCCAAATGTTACATACTGCATTAGACATTAATTTTTGTTTCATACACACCGTTATTTAAATAAAGCTAACATGGAAAATGGTGATAACTTTAAATTTCAATATAAACCAAAATAAAGCTTATTAAACAAAAATATTAAATGACGTAATCAATATGGTTGATCTGTCAGTGGTTGAAATATATTTACTTCATCAGTCTGATTTCATTCATTAAATTTGAATAGGAAATCTGAAATTTTATTCCTGCAGGCTTCAATGGACTGTCAAGCATCTAATGAATGTCAATTGTGAACCGAATTAAATGTGAATATCATTCTCATAATTTGCTTGTTGTAGCGGCTGGATCCGAAATCCATTATATTGAGCTAATGATACTGCATTACACCTTAACGAAAACTTGTATGAATGCGGTAATAGGACATTAGCTTTAGTAATATGGGTTAAACTAGCAATGATTTGATGCTCTACCATAGTGAATATTTCATTATCTATTACTTAGGGTACTATAAATATAATTTTTCACGTGGTTTATTCGCGTAAAATCCGCTAGCATTATTCTGTCTCTAATTTGAGTTACCGTATTCCTGTTACATTACATGCTACAATGCAGTTATATAACTACAACTGCCTTCTATCATGCTAGCTTATACCCATAGAGCACTCGTTGACAAGGATTGACAGATTAATTATTTTATACACACTTAAATTGAAACCATAAAATGACAAAGATGAGTACTCAATTTAGTTCCATTTATAGTGATTTTCTTTTGAAGTATTGTTTTAATTTATTTTTACTCAATTTTCAATCTAATCATGAATTTCATGAATCTAAGAAAAGATGCCTCTTCGACACACATTTCGATGTCGCTGAAATTGCACGGGGTACTATCGCAATGACTCCATAGTACATTATTACTATGCGGTTTAATTATTACAGCCGACCCGCATTACGAGTATAACAACAATAAAACTAAAAGATGTCTACAATTAAAAAAAAAACTTTTACATAGCAGTTATGTTGTTTTTATAACATCTATTTCTTTTATAATATCTTTCTTTAAATATCAAATACTTGTAATTTAGTTACGACTTGAAACAAATAATTTCTCAAGCTTACAACTTTACGCAAAATGGTTGGATATTAACACAATTGGAAATGTCGAAAAATACGTACGCCATTGGAATTAGCATGTGTAATATTTTGTAGGAAAGAAAACATCTCAGAGAGAAAAACTTAAGGAAACTATAAAAAGAAGAAAAAAATGTTCTATTAAATATTATGAGAATAATAATTATAATATCCCTGTTATACATCGAACTTCTTTTATAAGATTTTCGAGGAGCAAAGGACCATGAGAGCCACAAGAGACTAAGTGGTGGACGCCGCCCATATAGACTCACAATCCCAGAGACACCAGTGTATTTCCGGTCTCCTAGGCAGGAATAGGATTATGATAGAGAAAGAGGAGGTTGATGAAAAGGAAGGGATTGATGGAAGGGGATGTGGGTCACTAGAATTTTCATTCTATGGACGAAAAGCAACATCGAGAACTATTCCTATATATATATATATATATATATATATATATATATATATATTATTCTGTGAGAGTGTGGTACCTCCCCGGTCGAACAGAGCCCATTTTCGTATTGCAGCCAAGTTCATCACAGCATAGCTCCACCAGTTATATTAGCTATACAAAACCAATTCAAAGAACTGGATAATTTCTACACAACAATAATTTTAAATATCCCCCAATGTCTTCAATGTATTCCTAACATCGCGCATGCAGGGTTCAGTTTGTGGAAAGACATTGCTCACCCATCTATATTACTGATTCATACTTTTCAGTTTTGCTATTAGAGGCAACAATTTAATATTTCCCTTTTTTTTGAAATGGAAGAACTTTCCATTACTATTTTTTTTACCAGTAATCCCCATAATTTCTGGACATAAATACTCAGGGTAAGTTACCACACACGTAAAAAAAAAAATATTGTAAATTTTGTTTAATTATTGTATACATATCACTGCAATAACCAAGTTTAATTTAATTTGAATATTTATTTATTCGGTGTTTATTTGTCTTCCTCTGACGGCTGGCTGCTCGTTGCCTGACTATTTTTTAAAGAGTCGTGAAATTAGAAAACTGGAAATCAAATTGATAAAAATTCAGAAACCTTTAATCAAATTTGAGATATTAAATCATATCAAACTACAAATATTTGATTATTACCGTAGAGACTTAAAGAGAATAAATCGAAACATTTTTTAAGCTTGCAGTAGATGGACTAACTATATAACGCAAAATAAATAAAATAGTGTTTGGCCATCAGGAAAGGGTCAATGAAAGTAGACTGATAAAACAAATTTATAAAGCAAATGTCTGCGATAGAAGGGACGCTAAGGGTCGTTCTGGCAAATATTATGCACATCAAATTTTAAGCAACCGAAATCGACAAGCTTACGTGAAACGATTGATGGATGACAATGAAGGAAGAAATGGGTGCGAAGATCGTACCATGTGGAAATTTGTGATCTCTGCCTGTCCTTCTAGGAAATAGCTGTGAGTTTATAAAAAATAATTCAAGAAAAGGACCATTATAAGTAATCCTATAATGGTTCCTTTTTATTTTATTATACATTTTTAATTTATAATATAACAATGTCGAAAATACGAAAGATGTAATAACTGTTGTATAGATACTGGTCCATTCCCAATTAGTTGCATTTTTGTCTACTCCGAATCACTTCTGGACTTGTGATATTTGCGATATGCACGTTGAGCTACAGCCTCTTCAGTTGGGAGAAGACGAGCCAGGTGCATTTTGGGATTAGCAGCTGATCGTACGAAGATTTCATAACGGAGAGTGTGAAGAGTGCTTGTAACACCTTCAGCATACAGAACCTTAAGGAGTTTATTTCTGGCAGAAGCTGTTTCTTTATGAGTGGCTTCAAGTTGGAGAAATATGGTAGACACTTCTATTATGGGGGGGGGGCGTTTTTGGAGGACGTCCAACATCTCCATCTTCCCATGCCAGAAAAAAGCAGAAGTAGTGTCGCAACAGGAGAAAGCGTGTACAAATAATACTAATCTAGGGGTGAAAGATAGTTCTCCATGATTAAAAGATGTAGAGGAAAAGACAGTCCAATACACTCTTGTTACTTTTCTAAAAGTACGCATTGTTCGCACTATGTGTCCATTTAGGAGTACCAAAATTTTTTAAATACCAATTTTTAAAGTGTTGTATCTCGTAAATTATTATAGACATATGTAGCTGTGGGTGAACTCAAATTGTCTTAGATTTAATACATTTTATGAATGATATGTAAAATATTTTAAGAAACGCATATTTTTTGAGATAAAGTACAAAAAATAAAAAAGTACGAAAATTTTACAGTTTTTCACGTATGACGCAGCTATCACAACACTTTTTTTTTGCTTGCAAAATATAGTTTCGCGCTTCTCTAATGGGTCCAAATAACATACTAAAATTGTAGCTTTACATCATGTTTTGCTTTTTTAATGGAAAATATCACATAATTTATATGTTATGTAGGTAAGAGTCATCGAATATCTTTTAACCCCAAACACCGTTTGAAACTTGTCAGATACGTATATACAATATTTAATTTTCGCACAGATTTCCAACGCCCGTAACAATTAAATCTACGCCGCGTGAATTATGTCGTGGCGTGGGCGATGGACTCGTAATTTGTCGTTTTGAGTCGTATAAAATGCGATAAAAAGTTAATGTAACTACAGCATGTAAATGCATCATCCCTAGGGACTTAAAATTGGAAACAGTGTGATGAGATTAAAAAAAGTAGAATAATTTTTTGTGTTATATTCTATGCAAAGGTATGTTATTACATATATTTGTTTATTTCAGATGGATTTTACAACCTTAGAATGTTTTTAGCAAATAAAAATAAGAATTTTCATAAATCATATTAAATAATGACCTCAAGAATAACTATTATAAGATTTATAAGCTTAAGTTCAAAACCTATGTGGGCACTTTAAATGTAAGAGTTATTAACATGTTTCGTGTTCACTATGTCGCTATACATGTGTTTAGTTATATTTTTGAAGAAGCAAGATTTTATTTGCATACACAAGGCTTACATATATAAAAACATAATATAATTTCTAGTAATATTTCCGCATTGCGAACTTTATTAGATACTATAAAAAATATAAAAAAATTAAAGTCCTGAAATACTTTCTCGGGTAGCTTTTCAGCTTTTTATTGTCAAACGCAATGTTTTTACACAATAAAAAAACATTTTACGGTAATGTCATAATATGATGTTTAAAAATCATGAATGTATATTTACTGTCGTCGGATTCTCATATTTAAGTGCTACTGTTTTCTCCTTTAAAGCCATTTTAAACGTTTTTTATGGCGCCGCTCAAACCAGCATACTCACCTGAAATATCTACCCAAATTTTGCTGCGTCAGGTTTCAATCGCCCCTACTGAGATATATCCATTCAAAGTCTTTTTATTGGTATTTTTATAGATTGAGAAGCTTGGATCTTCTGCCCTGCATGCCCATCCAGAGCGGATTGGGAGCTGCTAATGACCGCTCTCGTTAATATGATAAAAATATTCAAGACAGACGGCCAAATATGTTGTCCGAAGCACAGAGCGACTGCTTTAATTTTATCTAAGTTAAAACTCGTCTGTCTATTTTTTCGTGAACAGGATCAAATACTGTTTTAACTTCCGAACTGAAGACGACGTTCTTAACAAGTGAGTCACCGTCGCTTTTACACTTCTTTATAACCTACTAGCAATATGGCTTCGCACGTATGCGATTTACTAATGTCGCATTAAAAGTACTAGACCAATTTACACGTATTTACCGTCGAATCCATTTATGACGCTTTGATAATAATAGTTTCTGGTTACAAAATTTATCAATAAAAATTTTTATTCTCTACATAATGTGTTTTGTTTTTTATAAATATTATATTGTAAACATATATTCTTCTCCAGACTTACTAATTTAGCGCCTTTTTTAGGTTATATTAAAAGAGTTATGTTAAAATCAAAGTTTTATTTTGGATCAAATTATGCTGCCAGTGACAACATAAATTCTTGCGGATAAAATGTGTTTTGCTGTTGAATCTTTAACATAGTGACTTGTGTGTGATCTTACATTCAATGATCGTCTTAACTAACGTGTTTGATTAGTCAAGGATTAATATTATCTTTGTCCAAATATAGTTCGCAAATTTAGCCATTACATATGTAAAAGATGAAAATGAATGTTATGGTTTATCTTCAGGAGATAGACATTCCATTTCAGACTTTTCTGTAGGCCGTTTTAAGATACGAAATTCCGGAGTATATCATTATGTCGTATCTCATAAAGTTTAGCCGGCGTTAGAAATATAGGGTCTGAAAATACATTTCTTTATGACTTTATAACAAGAAATGACAGAAGCGGACAGGCATTTTATTTTATTATTATTATATAGTATTTAATAGTTTATTTAATGCGATGTTTTAATAGGTGAAATTGAACCATATTATTCATACATTACACTAGTGACTAGATGTTGTTAGTCGGGATCATAATGAAATTCTTGTAAAATTTCAATCGTTTATTTGTCGTTTTTAATGCGTAATTAAATAATCTTTATAACAAAATTCTGAAGGTACAATAAGGTATGTATATATATATAAATAGTCTTACTCTAAAATTTATGTATGACAATAGGACTGACCGAATAGAATTCTTTAAATACTGTCTGCACTCCGTATATAAGTTTGGATATAATGGCTATTAATTTTAATTTTACGATTTAATCATTCGAGAAAAATATTATACATTTAATGAGTATAAAAATATTTATAATTCGAATATCTATAAACGAAATAAGCTAGAAATTAATACATAAAAAACCAATCAAATTGTATTTGTACCCCTTCCCATCAGAGCGACTGGTATTTCAATCTTAAACAATTATTCTTAACACTTTCAAAAACTTGTATTGTACCTATTAGTCACGGGAAAATGGTTTCATACTATAAATGCAATCTCGTACATATTTCAAAGGAATTTATGATTTTACTAATTTGCTCAATTATAAGTTAAAATCTATATATTGCTCATTTTTGTACAAAGTTTTCTTTAAACATTGGTGTTCTAAAGGTTACGTCATTACTTCTATAATTGTCCGATAGTACTGTGCTATATATCACATAATAAAAATTAAATGTAATTCCCAAAGCAAACTTCGAAAAATTTAATTAATCATCAATACATCATTTCGTTGAGAAAACGCAACAGAAAAAAGATTTTGTGATTATTTTTAGTATTTACAAATATTCTACGAAAATTTTACAGTTACGGATAATAAGTTTTAAGTACAAACTCGGACATTGTCTTTGTATTCCTTGCTATATACAATTATATACAAAGCTATCACAAATTACATTCTTATTTTAAAAGTTATATACATTATTGCGATCATCATAGTTTGCCTTCACACTTAAAGCGTTCGTTTCATATTAATTTTCAAGCTGTTTATCGCACGTAATAGGCGTTACACGTACACTATGTGAGGTTTCTCCGGCGTCCTGTGATGAGGTATAGTCTCGTAAGCGAACTGCTGGTAAATGTGTTCCTCGCTGTCTTCTTGGAGATAGGGACTTTTGTCGACCGAGCTCCAAGGTGGGTTCAGGGAATGGAAGTTATTGCTCACCGTGGAGCCGATCATCAGATACCTGTCGACGTCCCTTTTGTTTTCCTGCTCTCGCGCACGCGTCGAGTACACCAGCCCGTTACTCAGCTTGGACACGTCGCCGTTTAACATGACGCTAGTCATGACCTGTTTAGACTTCTCCCCTTTACATTTCTTCAAAGGTCTCATGAAATACAAAACACCGCCGACCACGCTGATGACGATGCTCACAGTTAGCACCACCACGGCAACCACCATCCAGCCGCTCGAGCAACCGACTTCGCTTTCCGGAGTTTGGACGAGCAACGCCTTCTTCAAATGTTCCGGAGCAGCACATTTCAAGTCTTCGTAATCTATCTTTAGCACCGAACTCGTGTTTACGCTATTAGAATTCCTGTGATTTGCATAATCTTTCCCAATATTCCACAACCACAACAGCGAGCAATTACATACGAATGGATTTCCTGCGATTTGCAACTCTTGTAATCTGTCGACGGGGAAATGAGAGGCTTCGAGTGTTTCCAAAGCGTTGTTTCTCATAAAAATATTCGTAAGTTTAGGATTATTATGAAATAATCTCGGAGGAACTTCGCTAACTTTTACATTTTCGTTCATCCAGATTTTTTGAAGATTAATATTGTCCACAAACGCACGGGCATCTATTTTTTCTAGTTTGAACAGTCTACTTATGTGTAAGTGCCGCAGATGGAAAAGACTTTGAAACGATAGTGCAGATATGTTCCGAAAGAAATTCCCGCTGAGGTATAAATGAGACAGATTAGAAAGCTTCGATATAGCGGCGGTAGGTACCGTCGTCATATTGTTGTCGCTCAAATCTAGATGTCGGAGCGACGGCAAATTGTTAAGACCCATTTGATCTATTTCAGTAATCACGTTATTATTTAAATCTAAGTGTTTCAGTTCTTTCATGAACGGAATCCCGTGTTTAGGAATGTGTTGAATAAGATTGTCCGACATATCCAAATACTCCAATTGAACAACAAACAGTAGATTGTCCGATGGTATGTCTAATATACCATTGTTTTTCAAAGATAACATCCTTAGTGAGGAAAGAGGTTCGAAAGTGTCTGGTTCGAAACTGACCAGCTTATTGTTTGACAAATCGAGCCGCTCCAAAACAGATAGATCTTTAAACGTTTGAGAGTGCACGCTCGATATTTCATTGTCCGAGAGATTCATGTCGAGCAAGCGCTTGAGGCCTATGAACGTGTCCCGCTCGAGTCTCCCTAACAAATTGTGGCTTGCGTTCAGATGAGTCATCTCCATGTTGAGCTCGAAGTTCTTGCTACCTAGATCGCGTATCTTGTTGTAAGAGATGTCGAGGACCGTGAGCTGTGTGTAGAAGGTGAAGGCGTAGAGGAGGTCGTCGATGGCGTTGTGTGTGAGATTGATGTGAGTCGCCTCGGGATTGAGCTGGATGGGTACGATGCCGAGAGCGGCGGCGGCGCAAGAGGCGGCACGGTCGTCGCAGGAGCAGCGCGCCGGACACAGTGAGCGCGCAGCCGCGCCCCACACCAGCGCCACCAGTACGCCTGCCACCCACCGCGCTACCCCACACCAACCCATACCATCTCATGTATGCCTATACCACACCGCGCGTGCCGCACCTCGCACAGCACACCTCACACCCGCACTCGTACCAGTACAGCACCTATAAAAATATATTAAATATGCAGTTAATATTTACAATATCGATCAATCTATATAAGTGATTGATGAGTATACAATATAAGAAATGGCTCAAATCTTTGAACTCACAAAAGAACGTAGATTTTATAGAATATTCACGAAACAATAATAACAACAAAGATCATTCGAAGGAGTAGACATTAGTCGAAACCAGAAACGAAACGAGCCCCTAGCCCTGGGGTAAATCTCATCAAATACAAATTTCTCAAAACAAGCGCAGAAGCCTCATAAACCCTCGTCGCGGGTAGATGGTATCTAGTTTATTTTTGCGTAATTTATTGTTATCATAAAACTCGGTCGCTCCCCGCGGATGCGGGGCCCGAGATGAAACGAGAAAAGTAAAAATGTACGCATTATCGCTCCACAGATCTTAACGTAATTTCTGCCGAAAACTGCAGATAACAAATGTGCCGCTCCGCAATTCGCAGGAGGGAGAGGGCCGTTTGATCCGAATTAGGGCCAATAAGGAACGTGCTCGGCGGGCGTCGCGCTAAAACTTTTTATATGCCTTGTTTGGTCGAACGACGCGCGGATGAGCACGGCGAGTCGTAATCTCGTGCGTTCGCGGGGCTCCATCCTTCATTTCGCCGTCCGACATGCCGTCGCGTGACATATCGGAACGTCGTCTGACATTTTTCTCCGCGTTGACGACATAAAGGCACGCGGCGCGCGGCCGAGGCGGCGCTGGGGCCCGCGGCCCCGCCGGCGCTGCCCGCCCTCACGTAATTCGTGTTATTTATCGCCCGCGCTCAGGTACTACACAGCGCGCCGCTTTCCGAAGCTCGACAATTTAACAAAGGAACGTTCGGTACTTTAAATTAAATGTTCGGCTTTACAATTCGACGGAATGTATAATGAATAGCGCCGTAACATCTGTTAACGAAGGCGAACGATCTCGAAAGGTTTCACGCGCGGGAATGACTAATTGCGATGGCTGGAATTCAATTTATGGCTCGCGGCGCACTCCTCGGAGATCGCTCCGCGGCGCCGGCGCATTAATAATGCAAAACAGTGTCACGGCAAGTTTTTGATTTCGAATGCAAATCCAATTACAAAACAAAGTTGACTCTCGACTCGCGGTCTCGACCCCCGCCGCTTGTCGGCTCGGCGGCCTCACGACGATCGGCCGCGAACTTATGGTTTTTCGATTTGAGCGATTGTGGCGCATTGACGTAATCATGTTATACGATTCGGCGTCCGTGACCTTACAGGTACATATTGATATTATTTTTACACTTATTCAAGATCAAATTGTTATAACAAGTGGATATACATCTAAATGGCATGCGTTGTATAATCCGTGATTGATATTTTTTCTCTCACTTCCAAACGAGTACCTAAATGAACGTTTTTTTTTTATTATTGTATTTTTCCTTTATATACTCAATATAGCTTCTACTACATTTAAAAATGTCTCATATAAATAATTAATTGCTTTATTAATTTTTGCTATAAATTTTAATATCAGTAGGTACATTTTTTTTTTGGTTTTGATTCCACCGCACTGCTGCCAGTCACGGTCGCCGTCTAGTGTAAAGCCAAAAGCTGACCATGTATTCAATGTTATGTAGTAATTATTACTCGAAAGTTAGCAAATTTACTGACCATGTCTTGTTTGTACTTATAATACGAATTAACAGACACGCTCGTCTATCATCATCAATTTATAATACGATCGTGCTTTTTGGACAGCGAAACATCTTTTGTATGGTTAAGTTACGAACATAATAATGTGTTTCAGAGCGTAAAACAATTAAAAATAAGCAGCTCGACATACTATAATCATTTTATGTGAATGTCAGTATTTTCTATTTGTTTTATATAATATCCGTACTTTAAATTACTTGAAGGAACGTGTAAATTGGAGCTATTGTGTATATTAGAAGGAAACTTTTAATATATCAAAAATGTGGTGATCAAGTGGTACACATGCTTTTCATTAGTGATTATGAATTACACATCAACTTTACTTTCAATATCTACTTAGCACTGCCTATTTGATATGAAACATAGTTAAGGTTTAATATGATGAAAACTTGTGATAGCTAATTTTCTCGATTATTGAAATCCATAGAAATAGAGCCAAATATAGGGATAAATATATTCTAAATCAAATAAATACATAAATAGCAGTTGGGGACTGCGGGCCATCTCGTAATCATTCAGCGCTAACTCATGAAAAAATAGGTAAAGTAAACATAGTCCTAATCGCCAAACTCATAGATTTTATGTTGAAACGAAATATGGATATCGGCAGAATATGCCATTGAACTTTGATATTAATCGTCCTGTTTAATATCAGAATTTATTGGCTCATCCTTTGGTTATCAACGTCAAACAAACAAACCATATTTATACCCAAATAATTGTCTCGGAGAAGTGGTAAAAAGTCGTTGCTGACTCGACTACCCCTGCAACCGGATACCGCACGCTAGAAGTGGATTACGTGTGCCCCCTCCGAATTACAGAAACCATACACACACGCACTCACACACATATGTACACACACACACACACTCGCGCATTCGATACGTATCGCGATCCGCATTAGAACGGATTAATTCTCTCGTATTATAATCGCGTCTTCACGATCATGCGACTCCGAAGGGATGAGAGCTAATCAATCATACTACATTTTCCAATTCCCCGACGTGTGCCGAAGTCTTTGGCGGATATCGGCATGTACTTTGGATTCGGAGTACATTAATGGTGTTGCCTCTTAAGTCATACGAAATACGATGATAGACAGAAACTGTGAACAATAATGTCTTATTTACAGAACAAAAAAAAAATACCAGCATATAGCTGATTAACTATCCGATGTTGCTGAGTGGAAAAATGTTAAACCCTAACTTTCAATATTTTTTAAGCACTAGGAATAGAGGACATTTAGGTATTGATTTGCAGTACAGTACCATTTCATATTAGAGAGAGGATTGTGATATAAACCTTTTCATATGTTTACATGATAAATGGCTCAAACTTCTCAAAAAAATCAAAAGTTGCTTCTTAATTTTTTCCACTATTTATAAAAGGCAAAAAAATAAGCAGAACGCGTAAAATTACTACAATGTTCTTGACCTTGATGCAAACTTTTATCTACTTTGATAAATAAAAACAATTAATAATTTACCTAATACATGATTGATAAAGAGGATTTACATTTTTACATTAAGTACAAATATTTATTTTAAAAATTCGGAAGTACACGAGACACGATAAATGCAATTAATATAAAAGCATATACAATTATTTTAAATAGATCCTCGCCTCTATTTTTTAATCATATCTTACCACAGATTTTATACAAGCGCAAGGACATGTTGATCAACCTATCAGTTCTGATGAAAGCCTTGAGGAATCCTTGCCATCCATTTTTCAAATGGTAAGTTCTGAACCTAATACGCGTACAAACAGAGAAAGGAAAGACTTTATCATGCCTAAGTTAGTTACTGCTTTAGATAGATGTCAATTAAGCGTCATGGCAGGGATTCTGTCCATATACTTCACGCTGTAGTAGAAGTACTAAATCTTAGTTGTGATGATTTCCCGATAAAAAAATTGTCTATTCAATGCATTCGCATACAGAGTAAAAAAGATAGAAGGGAATCTATAAAATCAGATTTTCAGAATAATATGCCTGAATTGGTGATCGTTCACTGGGATGGGAAATTGTTACCTAGTCTGGACGTGAGAAATTCTAAAGAAGAACATTTGCCAATTCTAATGTCATTTGGAGAAAGTGAACAACTTCTGGCTGTACCCAAATTGGAAAGCTCTTCTGACCAGGATCAAGCTAAAGCTGTGTTAAAAGCATTTTATGACTGGAATCTCGATGACAAAGTACAAATAATGTGTTGTGATACAACTTCGTTTAATACAGGGCGATTGAAAGGCGCTTGTGTACTTTTCAAACAAAAACTAGACAGAGAATTACTACTTTGCCTGCCGCTATCGCGTTTACGAACTGGTTTTAAAATGTTCAAAACAAAAATCCACCAAGTCACAACTAGCCCTGATATGACAATGTTCAAAAACTTTAGAGACAACTAGAAAACTATTAATCCTACTGCTATTGAATCGTACACCGAATCGTGACACAATATTATTGTAATACAACAATAGAAGAATTGTTGACATGTTATAATCAAGAATTGCAAAAAAAAACCTTGTATTTTTATAAGAAGATAATGAGAAAATAGGAAAATCAGACCTCCTGGAGCAATGGCATCAAGCATGATGGATGGCTAGAGCTATTTAATCTTTAAAAATATGTTTGTTACAATCCCAGTTCAAACTCAGCGCCAAGGATAAAGTAACACTTCAAGACGTTTGTTTATTCATTGTGGTAATATATATGAAACCATGGCTTGGATTTACCGCTTCTGGCGATGAAGGCGCCAAATCAAGATTTGTGCTTTTTAAAGAAACTTAAGAAATATGAAACTATTAACAAATTGATCTCCAAAGCAGCCCTGAGTAAGTTTAGTCAACTTCTTTGGTACTTATCATAAGAAATTACCATTTTATCACTCTTTGATGATGAACTTAATGAACAAACCAAATTGTAGTGAACTTACAAAGAGGGTTTGGATGATTCTGGGAAGAGATACATTCCATCGAAAGAAGATATGTCTGATTATTTGTATAGTAAGTAGGAATATAACACAATATAATAGTATGTATTATTTTTATTCTGTTTTCACTAAACTGATAATAATAATGTCCTATTTACTGTTGCAGAAAAATTATTAAGTTATTTTGTGTCTGTCAAGAGCACAAATTTATTTTCTCGATTAAATGTTTATAAGAACTTCCTCCAGAGAACCTTCTCTACGTGAGACGAAGATGTTACCTATTTAGAGGCCAAAAGTAAAGTTCGTTCTTTAAGGTCAGTTAATGATACAGTGGAAAGAGGTATAAAACTTATGTAAGATTTTCATGATTTGATCACTGCAAAGGAAGAACAAAAACAACTTTTGAGACGCTGTGTGTAAGAACATAGAAATCTGTATCCAGACTTTAAAGTGAGACCCTCAAAAGAAAATAATTCGTCTGCTCTGTACTTTTATCTTCTTTTAATAAATATTTATAAAATATAAATTTAACAATTTATTTAGTTACATAAAGGTAAGGTTTAAAAACAGCCATTTTCAATTTTAAGAGTTCTGTCGGACAGGGTTAATGTTGGCGTAGGAAGATAAAATTTTGTTTTTAAAATAAGTGTGGGTAGTTTAAAAAGAAATAGGGGTATGCATTTCGATATTCATTATTTTGACGTGAC